>JAIUZE010038696.1:0-17130 GCA_022085475.1 Heliosperma pusillum | reverse complement strand
ATTTGGGAAACATCAAGAAAGCGCGAGAAAAGATGTTGAAAGAGCTTTTTGGGTATTAAGAAAAAGGTTCGCGATTGTTGCTAATGTGACAACCCTCGCGATAGCGAAAATAAAACATAACAAGCATGCAACTTATATAGCGGAAAATACGATATTTTTGAAAGTTTTTACATGCTAAAAGAAGAGCACGAGGAGTGTCGAATAAATACAAACTTAAAGTATAATAATACTACAAAGAGATGTACTCTCTCAAAATGTTATCAAACATCAAAGTTGTTTAGCAAACTAGCTAAGAAACGTCTATGGGTGAATCGTCGAGGCCAACGCCCGCTAGCTCACACCCGAACCCAAAAACAAGCAAAATCCATCCAAGCAACCTGTTCATCCATGAAAACATGAACGCCACAGTTAGTGGGGAGTAACTCCGGGTTTTCCCAGCCATATCACAAATAACATACTTAAACAGTAATAAACAAGTAGAAGCATACATATACATATATATATATATATATATATATAGAATATAGATATATATACTATATATATAATATATATAATATAGATAATAAGATATCATATTTATATATATAATACCTAGAGTAAAGACCGCATGGAACGACCACTCGGGTGAAAAAGTGGAAACGACTTACTAACAATTAAAAACAACACTACCTGACTCCCTTCCCCAATTACAACTACAATAACATGGAGTAATACCAAAAACCCAAATCACACTTAGTCATTTATCCCCTATACCAGACTACCCACCACCACCACCATGAGACTCCGGCAACCACCTTAATCACAGGCAAAACCGCCGTTGACATCACCGTGAACACCATTAATCGCCGACACTAGGCCTGTCCACCATTAATCGCCGACACCAAACACCTCCGTCGCCCTGTTCTGCATCCCAAATCGCCAACAATGACGACACCGAACTCCGCCGCCCCTATTCTGCATCCCAAATTGCCGACAATAATAACTGATAGCGAATGAGATAGTCATCGGCGTTACGCCGGAGCCGTGGTACGCCTTCTTCTCTTCCCTTTTCTCTTTTCGTTCTCCTCTTCGCCGGCTCTGAAATCAAAGGTTCTCCGGTCACGGGTTTTTGCTGGCGGTGCAAGGTGGCTGTTGATTATGGTGGCGAAGGATGTGCGTGGTGTTTAATGTGTCGTGGTGTTTAACCAATCGAAATTTAGTGCATTTGGTTTATATTTTGACGTATCTCAACCTAATTTTGATGTACCTACTAACTAGTTTTGTGTATCTATGTTAATGTACATTAAAATAGTGACTAGTTACATAAAATTAGTCATTAGGTATAACAAAATTGATCTCACGTACATCAATATTTAAACCATATACACTAATGATGATGAATTTGGTGGTAAGGATTGAGAAAGCAAAGTTGATGATGATGATTATTGTGCGAATTTGTTTCACGGCGCTTCGGAATAAGGACGGTGATGGTGGTCTCCCGCCAGCGTCTTGTCAGCGGCGGCGGTCTGTGTCGGAACTCGGTGTCGGCGAAGTGGTGATTGCCGGATTCAGGCGTTGGTGGTATATGGAAGGAGTAAGATGTTGGTGGTTTTGGGTACTGTGTTTATGGTGGGGTTATTAATTTTGAGTGTAATGTGTTTAAAATGGAGTGGCATGTTAGTAATGTCACGTGTTTATAATTTAGTGGGTAGTACAGTAGTAGAATGAATATTAGATATATGAAATGTGAGTTGATGTCAGGGATTTATAATTTGGGCGTCTGTCACTTACGCGTGGCTTATTTGTGTACATATAGGTCGTTTCCACTTTTTCCACCGAGTGGTCGTTTCCACCGGATCCTAAATCTATATATATATATATATATATATATATAGAGGCAAGATCCGGTGAGTCCACCTAAATATTTGAGTCCGTGAGTCCAGCTATACAATATCACAGATTACATATAACAATATCACTAGTTATACTAAACAGTATCACGAAAAAAAACAGCACAAAAGTGCTAAAAAAATTGGTGTGAAAAAAAGTATTAGAAAAAAAAAATTGTAATAGTGCCCGAAAAAGTGGTTCAGTGGTGTGATATTGTATAGTATATCCCGTGATATTGTTTAGTATAACTTGTGATATTGTATCATGGACTCACGGACACAAAAAGATAGGGTGGACTCACGTGATCCTAATTCTATATATATATATATAGATATATAATATATATATATATATATATATATAGATATATATATATATATATATATATATATATATATATATATATATATATACATGTGAATTACGAGAAGTATAAATAAGCATTTCAATATATATAAAGATATAGGCGTATGAGGTACGAAACTGTAAGCATCAGATTATTGACAAACTCGGGGAAGACACCCTTAGACAACTATATACTCACTAGGGCTTTCATCTCACTGTTAGCGGCATATACTTGATAAGATACAGACTCGACATATAAACCACGCCAAGTCATATAACGGTCACAAATAATCAACATATAAACATCCGTCCAAACATACGAATATGTTAACATTATCTCTCACGGTTAATGACACGTACTAGCACCATGTACATAGCAAGTATGATCAATACACGTCCACGGGATAAACATTTCCCTGAACCATACACGATTAACATTTCATATATGTAGACTCAATTCCTCCCGGTAGGACGACGATAATAATCTGATCCTAGTCTAAACATGGCCAGACTCTCGGAATAAACATGTTCCGATTCGACATGCGATACACATCTCGCATCCAAGACTAAGTCAAACACAGAAGCCGAGTACCCCAAATTCGGTAACCTTCACAAAACAGGCGGAAAGAGCACAAGCATCATAAACAAGTGGTACGCTACATGCAATGAGACCACCTTGCAAAGATACGACATTTGACGGGCGGGTCGATCAACGCATAGCGTTCGCCTCCCAACAACGTCGTCATTTCTCCACTAAAACATGCATACAAGCATTTGGGATACATATCCTCGTTCCGACATTCCAGTCTAACGAGCGAGGAGGTATAGCCGGGGAATGAGAGTTCATAGCACTTAACAATTAGTGCTCAAATCAAAACTAATGTAAAACCGACTCAAACAGGGACGTTTCAAAAACTATCACAAAACATGCGATATTAGCGAATGGGATATCATATATTCTAAACATGAATATTTAAAGCTATTACGTAAATTTATACGATAAACGAACCATACAAACTATTATAAATGAATGTATAAGAAAAGAAATGAAGAAAATCTCAGGGGTGCCAGCCGGTTCAAGGGACCGGCCGCCGGCTACCCGGCTGGCACTTCAGCAAAAAATGAAAAAACAATAAAAATACAGGGGAGTAGCAGCCGGTCAGTGGGGCCGGCAGCCGGCTACCCGGCTCGGACCACTAGTCATTTGAGAAAAGAGGAAGGAATGGGGGGTGTCTCAGCCGGTCGGCTGACCGGCAGCCGGTCGGCCGGCTGAGACTCACTTAATACCAAAATACATCAAAAATGTCAGCCACCCTCCCAGCCGGTCAGCTGACCGGCAGCCGGTTGGCCGGTTGGGACTACTCATGCACAAAAATCACCTTGTTTAACCCAATAATCATCAACAAACATCAACTATCATCAACAATCATCAACCAACACAAATTCCATAGCTATACATTCAATTTCAACACAAATCCTAATATCAAACTATATTAAGTATCTAATAATTATCACTAGACATTTGGTAAACATCAAGTAAAGCATTTAAAACACGTATTGATATCGAGTAACCCTTCACTGTTACCTTTTTGCGTCTTCAATCGACGTCTAGGTCCTCCTCCACTAGGTAGTAATCTTTGTCGGGGTCTTGAAGGTCTCCACCTACAAAAATACAATAAAAGATGAATATATTTCACCTTTGAGAAAGACGGATAAATTAGAAAATAAGAAAGATGGTAATTTTATTACCACAAAAGGTAGAGGACGATAAGAGAGGAAGGTTATGATGAAAATTAGAGGATTTGAGTGAGTAATGAAGGAGTAGTGATGAATTTGAGCTTGATCACGAATGGGGTTTAGGGTTTTGGTTACTTGTTGAAGAAGAAGGTGAGTGGAAACGATGAGGGAAAATGGGGATATAAAGGTGTGTGGAAAAATATGGGGGGAAAAGCCCAAAAGCGGCTTAAGGCGTAACTCACACGGAATTTCGAGTAAAGTCCGATTACGAACTCGGATTTTCTAAATTAGACACGGGAAATTAAGTTCTAGACTAAATCTAAAATTAGGCTGAAAAATATCTGTATAATATTTTTAAAATACAAATAGGGTACATTTACGGGTGTTACAGCTAAGTCAGCACATTTCTGGAAAAGAAGTGAAGTTGAGGATATCATGAAAACATGTATCTTACTACACAATATGATAATCGAAGATGAGAGGGATGAAAACGATATTTATAATGATTTTTAGTATGATGTCACTCAAAATCAAGAAAATGAGCCTGAAACTATAAACGGTGCTCTTCCCAATTATTACTCCCATTGTGAACAATAGTTACAAAATCTGTTGAATTCGTAATCGGGCCCACCATCATCAACTTCAAGCCGACTTGGTGGAGCACATATGGCATCGTTCGAGGGAAATTTAATTATTTTATCTCTTTATCTTATTATTTTTCGTTTTATTTTATGTTTTTATGTAATTCTTCTTCGGGTCTTGCAATTTAGTTTGAAATTCAATTTCTTTTATCAATATATATGTCGGTATTAAAAAAAAGATATCACATGATTTATTTAATATTTGATTTATTTAAGTTAACTGGAAAATATGTCATCACAAAATGAATGTAAAATATTGAATTAATGAAATAAAATAAGTAATTGGAAAGTTGAGGTGGCAAAAAATGAAATGAGTCTGAGCATAAAGTGATATTTTTGAGTGTGTCTGAGAGTGTATGAGTCTGAGTCTGAAAATAAAAAAGTTTGTGGAAAGGTGAGATTGCAGGGTCAGAAGTCCAAAGATAGGACTGTGGATAAACGTAGTATAAGTGAGTAAGAAGACCGATGAAGCTTATACAATGCAAGTAATAGACTAGAAACAATTGTCTAAAGCAATTTGAACTAAAGTCACGTGGGTCTCAAGTCAAAAAGCAAGAAAACTAACAAAGTCATCTTTTGCTTGGAGGAACAAGAACACACAAAAGAAAACAAAACGAAGGGAGCTACGGGACGCGCAAAACAAAACCAAGATGTAACTCAACTCCGTCTCGGATTCCTAAATTCTATATTCTACCATATGTTAATCACAAAATCTTTCCCAAATAATTCCAAAAATATATCTGAAATCGTGTCCTCAATTAAGTATAAATACCCGTCTTAATACGAGAAATAGAGGAAGCGAATACCTAAATATTTTATAGAGAGATGAGCAAAATGAGTGACAGTTCGATCACTTTGGGTCACAATTTGAAGATGAGACAGTACTCTGGCGGAGTCTTAGTACACGTACGAGGACGGGCATATTCGGGTTCGATCGGAGGTGCGAAATCCCATGGTCATGTTGCGGGTTCGGAACTACAATATAAATGTTTCTTACTTCTCTCTTGTATCTAATCTATGGTTGAGTTTGTTGATTAATTTTAATATTGAAAAATGTTGGTTATTTATTGTTAATCGTTCAGTTAGTTGTATCCAAAGTTTTACTCGTTGTTAATATGAATTTGCAATTTAAGTTTTTAGTTTATTATTTTATTATGTTCAGATATTGTTAACTATGCTATTTATATGATTCTTGCTTAGTTCGAGTTATATAATATGAGTACCAACTGGCTTAACTAAATCTTTGCGAATTTGGGTTAGGAGTAAAATTTGGCCAGTTAATTAATTAGGTAGTGACGACACTTAAAAGTGTTAATTGGTTAATGAGGTTTTGTTTGTTCAATAATGCTTCTAATCCGGTGTTCGCACAAACTTACATCGATTGGTTAGCTTAGAATCGGTCTAGGCTTAGTTCAGGTCGGTTGTAATCTAAGAGAAGATAGGGAGTTCTTGTTATTTTGGATTCCGCAGTTAACCTATAAATAAACTTGAGATTTGACGTAAATAAATATCGGTTGCCAAGCTAAAATTACCAGAAGAATATGTGCTTAATGGGGTATTCGACTTCAATTCTAAATATTAGACATTATCATTTAGTCATATTTGTTCATTAAAATCACAAATGAAACCCCCCCCCTCATCGTAAATAAGTTAATAGCCGTAAATAATAGTTTTTCAGTCTCTGTGGGATCGACCCTACTTATCATTTAGTATGTTTATATTTTGAGGTTACAATAGGTTTTATAAATTACTGATTTGTATACGCAAAACGACACGTATCAAATTTTGGCGTCGTTGCCGGGGAGATTGATGTTAGAATTAATTTTTCATATATTGTTTATATTTTGACACTAACTTGCGTCTTTGCCAAAAAAAAAGACACTAACTTGCGTTAAATTACAATTTTTGGCTGGCTTTTCATATAGGGGGAATTTCGAGTAGACGCATGTTCCTTAACCATTTTTGCATGTGTTTCATTTCTTTTTTCATCTGGTAATGAATCTAGCTATATTAACATGTACTAGTAATAAGTAGTAATCATATGACAATAGCTAAATGTTTTTAATTGAAGATACTTGTAGTAGTCATTAATTTACAAGGTAAATATAAAGTTAAGTAAGAAAAGATGGTAGCCATAATAAGGTAGACGTCTTTGCATTATATGAGATTAGAAGAATGTCTACCTAGTATGGTCGGGCATTCAAGCCAATTTTCTTTTGACGAGTTTATGAATTAAAAACGATGATATACATGAGACGTTATACAGAAGAGTAGCCATAACTGGATATTTGTGGAAATGGTTTTGAGATACATTTTTCATTTTGGCATGAAGTAGTAGATTATCATGAACAATTAGTAAGTGTTATTGTCATTTCAATATGCTTGACGGATGGATTAATATTAAATGATGCAATTTTGTAATCATAAATTTGAAAGGTCCTATAGTTGAATTTGAGTTTAATTGTTAATTAGTATTGTATTTAATAAGATATTGGTAACGACCACAATCAATTTGGTTGTTAATTATCCTATTTATCACCATATTAATCTACCCCATTGTGGTGGGACTTAATGGGTTTTTATGGTGCCCTTTGTATTTGTAACTCCTCTTTGTGAGGTGATTATAAATAAAGAGATATTGTTTGAGTAACTAATCATATTCATCCTATCTATACACAACTCATATAATCTCTTAGTTAGTCTACCATCTTAGTGACTTGGAATTTGGGGCGTGTGCATATTCCGGGACTCTAGTAGCCGCCGGATTACGGTAGTGGGCAGTTAGGGAACACAACGATCCGATTGCTTCCGCATAAGCTATGTCCTTAACTTCTAACAGTGGTATCAGTGCAAATGTGTTCTTCTACTGTCCCTCCGTTTTCTCATGTTTTATCTTAGTAAAATAATAATGCATAGTTAGATTGCATGGGTATAATTGTCCTCATTTTCTAATGTAACGAATAATGCTGTGTTGCATTTTCTAATTGCGTTCCATATTCATAAACATACAATTAGACGATTATTAATGTGTTTGCTACTGTGGTCTATTTGTTTCCCGCAATCTCATCTTTAAAGGTAGTCAACTATCATTGGAGTTAATCTGAGTACTTAAGCCAGTGAAAGCGATGGCCTTTGTGGCTGACATCTCCTTATTAAGCACCACTGAGTATCCCAAAAAAATTTGAATATTGGTTAACGATGGTGTATGACGTTTAAGAGCCTTTGAGAGTCTCGTCTTTGTGACGTCAATCCCGTCAATTCCTTCCGTTGTTATTCTTCTCCATCCCAATCAATGTGTTAATGTGTTGCTCGGTGCTCCACGATCGACGCGTGGTGTCACGCTATAACTTCGAAACTGCACATCGACCGACATGTATGTGATACGAGTTAAGATACGGGTCAATGGAGGGACGGATTCAATTATAAATCGGAGATCAGTTTAATGTTGGAGCCAGTGTCCTCCACAGTTAGTGCAATAACATAAATAAATCTCTGTAGGTTCACAGGGTATACTTTGTATTGTAATCAGTTGATTAACGTTTATCGATAACGGTTGGCTTGCTAGATAAGTTTGACGTTATCGTCATACAGATGGCGGTGATCAACTGGTCCCTAAAAGTCACACCTAAAGGATGTGATTGAGAGATGTGATTATTTGAGAAAATAATCATATTGATGCCTTATTAAAAGACTAAAAGGTTAGTCGGTGTTTTTGACTAAAAGGTTAGTCAATGTGATGATGAGACAATTATTTAATAATGATTAAATAAAGTTAGCTGAGACGAATTAACTGTAATTCGTAAATTGAATATAAAAGGTTATATTTAATTGTTGTATATAATGTAAGCTAATTAAACATAAACCGTTATAATTAATTGGAAAATTATAAATATACGGATATTTATAATTAATGATGTATTATAATGTCGGTCTTTGACTAATGACGATTATAATATATTACATTATATTAGAAGCTAAAATGACCGGAAAAAGTGTCCAGATACACTCGGGTTTTTCCGGTCAATGGGTAGTTATTTGAGGAGACTAAATCTCCTCATAGATGACCTAGTAGTGCCGTGAGATTAAGGAAGAGAAGGAAAAAAATTAAAAACCTAATTCTATTCTCTCACTTGGTCCTCCATCACACACTAAACACAAAAACCTAAAAAGTTAACAGTAACTTTTAATCATCTTTCTAGCAAAGGAGAAGGGCATATATCGATCAATCTTGGGTGAGACAATTAGGAGGATATCTAATTTGATATCTGTTCTTAGGCCGATTTTGCTAGGACCAAAGGTTCAATTCGTTTCTCTATATTTTATATCGCTTTCATATTTATGACTCGCAATTCATATTATATAATTTTGTTATAATCCTAGATTTTAAGGGGAAGTAAACAGTTATTTCCCACATTTAATGCATTCCCGATGATTATTTTGGTTAGTAAAATGAATATCAGGATGATTAAATGTATCTCGATTTTATTGAATATGGAGCCTTTATTGAAGTCGTATCACAAGGCTGACGGTTCAAGTATTATCGTCCAAGTTTTTAATTAGTTTCATTTAGTCTCAATAATTATTATACTTAGTTCAATGTATCATTTTCTAGTACATTGTATTTAGGAATAGATTTTCATATTGATTCATGTAATATAGTTTAAATAGAGCTCTTAGGCCATCATTTTGAGGAACTCAATATTTTGAGAAAAAGAAAAAAACTTGTGTCTCTCTATTTAACGTGTGTTACGTTTGTTTGTGAAACTCGGATTGTTGCGATAATCCAAAACTAGTGATTAATTAGGACGCATTTCCTAATTGTTACTCGATTGGAAATAATAGGTCTTGGTTAGCCCATCTCGTTTGTAACAGCCGCAAATGTACCCTATTTTATTTTAAAAATATTATACAGATACAAGTTACCGTAATTTTAGATTGAGTGTAGAACTTAGTTTCTCGTGTCTAATTTAGCAAATCCGAGTTCGTATTCAGACTCTACTCGAAATTCCGTGTAAGTTACGCCTTAAGTCGAATTTTGGGCTTTTTCCCTTTACTTTTTCCACTCACTCACCTTATAACCCTAACTCCCTCATCTTTTTCCACTCACCTTCTTCCTCACCAAGTAACCAAAACCCTAAACCCCTGATGCGTGCATTTTATATAGACCTTTTAGGCCATATTAGCACGCATTTCCATGCTTATTTAGTAGTGTTTTACTACAAATATCCCCTGAATAGTCTACTTTGGTTTATTTTGTAATATTTGCAGATATGGACCAGAATGACGGAAAACTAGCTATTTTGTAGCTCCTCAAGCATGCATAAGTGAGTCGGAAAGGAATCTTGGTGTCTCGGAATGCGTAAAGTCGTGTTGGAGGAATGGAAGAACGAAATCCATTAGCAAAACACTCGTTCAAGGTGCAAAAGCCTTCGATCGACTACTCTATTAATTAGAAGACCTCGATCGAGCGTTATTCTGCTCGATCGAGATGCTGGCTTTGGATGTTTACTCGATCGAGCACTGTGGTTACTCGATCAAGTACTTTGGACAACGAATTCTACTCGATCGAGTGGTTACAAGATGATGGGCTTCGCGACATAGTGTGTTAAGCAATGGACGCCTTGTAATTTGTTTTTCTACTTAAGGGTGTAACTGCGTAACAATAGACATACTCCTTATTCTAGACTTTAGACTAGAAAACAACTTATTTTTACCCTAGACTTTATACGTACTTTTTATTAGGGATCTGAATTTGAGGACTTCCTCTGACTTTCTTCTTCTTTCAAATTCGGGTATTATTGTTCTTGAATTTAATTAGTTATTTCTCTATGTCTCTTTGTTTCTTATTTATTGTTGTTGTTATTCTTCTTTCTATTATGCGTAACTAATTTCTTTTCTAGGATTTAGGGGAACCGTGGCTTAGGTAAGATGAATTGATTAGTAGTCTTTAGATTAGGTTTGGATGCAATCATCACATTTAATAGCTTTTAATTGTTTGAGTTTACGCATTCAATTGACTGACTTGATACCCCCTTGACCTAGATCGAGAGATTGGAAAAGGACAGATCAGTGATGAACATTGGGATTATGCTAATGAGGGCGAGAGCTAAGTTAGTATATCTTAGGGCGAATAGCGGACCGAAAGGACCTTTTCACTACCCACAAACCTGCTTAGATTTTACTTTGATTTCTATCCTGACCCTAGATGCCATGGGGAACCGACGATCCTAGTTCTTCTTCTTTCTGTTATTTCGCTCTTCATTTCTCTTTCCCTCTTATTTTGTAGTGTTAGAAAATCAATTAAACAAACCCCCCAATTTTGTTACTTTGACAGACTTAGCAAGTTATAGGATTCACTCTCCCTGTGGATTCGATACCCGACTGCTTCTACTGCATTTTGTTGAGACCGTTAGGTTTTATCTTTGATAGGGTTGCGACAGCCGTATCAACCCCATTTTTGGATCAACTCAAGTTCATCACTACTCATTCATTACTCACTCAAATCCTTGTGTGGTAATAAAATTACCGTCTTTCTCATTTTTAATTTTTCCGTATTTCTCAAAGGTGAATTATATTCATCTTTTGTTGTCTTTGTATAGGTGGAGACCTTCAAGACCCCGACTTGGATTACTACCTCGTGGAGGAGGACCTAGAAGACGATTGAAGACGCACAAAGGTAACGGTGAAGGGTTACTCGATATTAATACGTGTTTTAAAGCTTTGATTGATGTTTTTTAAATGTCTAGTGACAATTATTAGGCGTTTAATGTCTTATGATGTTACTAAATGTATTTGGAATAGGATGAGTAGTGTTAGAATTTGTGTTGGTGAATGATTGTTGATAGTTGTTGATAGTTATTTATGATTATTGATGATTATTGGTGTTGTATGATGATTCTCGTGCATATGTAGTCCCAGCCGGCCGACCGACCGCCGGTCAGCTGACCGGCTGGGAGTGTGGCTGATATGAAAGTGGTGTTTCGAAATAGTTTTGGTATTATGTAAGTCTCAGCTGGCCGACCAGCTGCCAGTCAGCCGGCCGACCAGCTGCCGGTCAGCCGGCCGACCAGCTGCCGGTCAGCCGACTGGCTGAGACACCCCTCTTTCCTTCCTCTTTTCTCAAATGGCATGTGGTCCCAGCCGGGTAGCCGGCTGCCCGTCCCCCTGACCGGCTGGGACATCCTTGTATTTTTGGTGGTTTTCGAATGTTGCTGAAGTGCCAGCCGGGTAGCCGGCGGCCGGTCACCTTGACCGGCTGGCACACCCTGTATTTCTTTTTTCATTTCTTTCCTTATACTCTCACTTATAATAGTTTGTACGGTTCGTTTATCGTATAAATTTACGTAATAGCATTAAATATTCTTGTTTAGAATATATTATATCCCACTCGCTTATATCGCATGTTTCGTGACGGTTTTTGATATGTCCCACTTTAAGTCGGTTCTACCTCTGTTTTGATTTGAGCACTAATTGTTAAGTGCTATGAACTCTCATTTCCCGGCTATACCTCCTTGCTCATTAGACTGGAATGTCGGAACGAGGAGGTGTATCCTTGTTGCTTGAATGCATGTTTTAGTGGGGATATGACGGCGTTGTTGGGAGGCGAACGCAATGCGTTGATCGACCCGGCCGTCAAATGTCGTATCCTTTCAAGGTGGTGTCATTGCATGTAGCGTACCGCTTGATTATGATTCTTGTGCTCTTTCCGCCTCTTTCGTGTAGTTGTAACCGAATTTGGGGTACTCGGCTTCTGTGTTTGACCGAGTCTTGGATACGAAATGTGTATCGCATGTAGAATCGGAACATTATTATTCCAAGAGTCTAGCCAGGTTTAGACTAGGACTGTATTATTATCGTCGTCCTACATGGAGGAAATGAGTCTTTCATATACGAAATGTTTATCGTGTATGGTTCAAGGAAATGTTTATCCCGTGGACGAGTATTGATCATACTTGCTATGTACATGGTGCTAGTGCGTATCATTAACCGTGAGAGATTATGTTACCATATTCGTATGTTTGGATGGATTTTTATATGTTGATTATTTGTGACCGTTGGAGGACTTGGCGTGTTTTATATGTCGAGTCTCTATCATATCAAGTATATGCCAACACTAACGGCGAGATGTAAGCCCAAATGAGTATATAGTTGCCTAAGGGTGTCTTCCCCAAGTCTATCTATAATCTGATGCTTACGGCCTTGTTACTTCATACGCCTATATCTTAAAATATTGGAATGCTTATTTGTACTTCTCGTAATTCACACACACATATATATATATATGTATATATAGATATATATATATATATATATATATATATATAGAATTGGGATCCGGTGAGAACCACTAAGATAATGAGAACCGTGAGAACTCCGTCTTACATAATTTATTTTAAAAAATAAGGACATTTTCGGATTTGGCGTAGAATTTTATGGCTAGATAACATACCTCTTGGTCGAAAAAATATAAGGTACTGACGGAAATTGAGGTGAAATACGATTTATTAATTTTCATGCACCTAGTAGTCAGTTTCATGCATCTAACAATTTGCATGCACCTGGTGCTCTGTTTAATGCATCTAACGCCCATCATTTTCATGCACCTAGTAACTGTTTTCATGCATGTAGCAATTTTCTTGCACCTAGTGCTCGTTTTCACGCATTTAGAGTAATTTTAGTGTAAAAATTAAATTTATGTACACTAAGTACATATTTCTTAATATAATCAATAACTTTGTTTAGTTACTGCAAGTATTTTGCTTGAATAAACTAAACTAATGGTAAATTATCAAACAAAACTTTCGAAACAAGATTTGGTGGAGATTTAGTGAGGGTTCTCACGGTTCTCATTATGTTAGTGGTTCTCACCGGATCCTGACCCTATATATATATATGCTGGAGCTAGTGTCCTCCACATTTAGTGCCATAACATAAATAAATCTCGGTAGGTTCACAGGGTATACTTTGTATAATAATCAGTTGATTAACGTTTATCAATAACGGTTGGCTTGCTAGATAAGTTTGACGTTATTGTCATACAGATGGCGGTGATCAACTGGTCCCTAAAAGTCACACCTAAAGGATGTGTTTGAGAGATGTGATTATTTGAGAAAATAATCATATTGATGCCCTATTATATGACTAAAAGGTTAGTCAGTGTATTTGTCTAAAAGGTTAGTCAATGTGATGATGAGACGATTATTTAATAACGATTAAATAATATAAGCTGAGACGAATTAAAAGTAATTCCTAATTAAATATAAACTGTTGTATTTAATCAAGCATATATATAATGTAAGCTTATGCGAATTAAAATGTTAATTCGTAAATTGAATATAAAATGTTATATTGAATTAGCAAATTATAATTATACGGATAATTATAATTAACGTATATATTATACGATTGTCATATTAGATGTTGTCAGACCGGTATTAATGTATCGACTACAAAATGTTGTATGGACATATTAATACATGACAACACAAATGACATTTATAATAATAATACACATTATATATTAAAGCGAATTTAACCGAAATAAAGTCCAGATTCACTCTGGAATTTTCGGTCAATGGGTAGTTATTTTGAGGAGAAAAATCTCCTCATAAAACCCTATTGGAGCCGTGAGACAAGAGGAGAAGAGAGAAAAAAAATTCTAACCCTAATTCATTTCTCACTTGTGCCTCCATCTCTTCACATCACAAGATCAAAAAGTTAACAGTAACTTTTGAAAAAAATATTCTAGCAAATTAAAGGGCATTTCTCATTCTATCTTGGGTGCTACGATTAGGAGATATCATCATTTTGATATTTTTCTTAGGCCTTTAAGCAAGGACTAAAGGTTATTTCTAATCTCTCGCTTATTATGCATTTTCGTTTATGACTATTAATCATTTAATCATAATTTCATTATAATCCTGAGTGATTTAAAGGGAAGTATACGGATATTTTCCCACAAGTGGTATCAGAGCCATAGGGCTATGAAATTGTTTATATGATTTTCGTAAATTTTGAATTTGTATAATATTTTTTAAAAAAAAAAAAATTCATTTCGGCAAAAGTTTTTTTTTATGCCGTGTGTTTTATTTTTTTTGGGTGTTCCATTTTGATTCAAATATTGTTATTTTAAAAGGTTGAGATAATAATATATGAATTTGTAGATGTTTTGATTGAATAATGATTGAATTAAAACGTAAATGGAATTTGATATGAATGTTAATGAACATCCTTTTGCTTTATATTTTCGGTATAAAATGATCTAGATATTCATGTTAAAAGGTTAATTTGAATCATCTATTTTGTATCAATGTTTAATATCGATTAGATATTGTTTGTTTGTACCGATCTAGTTAATATAAGCATGATCGAATTAAAACCGTTTAATTTGTTTTTTTTTTTTCTGCCCGTGTACTGTTCACTGAATAAAAAAAAAAAAAAAATTCTGTTATTTTTTAAAGTGGCAGCAGCAGCAGCGTTTTTTTTTGTAAAGGATTTTCGGTTTTTGGTATAAACCGAGAGAAAAGAAAAGAAAAATTTTTTTTTTTTGGGTATCTGCTACTGTTCATACGTAAACAGTAATAATAAAAAAAAAAATTTGTTTTTTTTTATTGATTAAACCAATTTTTGTATTGTACATTATAAAGATAATGTATGATTGTTTTTCTGAAAAAGTTCACAAAATTTTTGATACCATGTTATTTTAAAAACAGGTTTAAATTAATGTTGTTGTAGTTCATATTGATTATGAATTTCATTGGATTTTAATTGAAATCTCGTGATGGATTACGGAATCGTCACATGATTTAATGGTGGTTTGGATAATTAATCAACATAATATATGCATTATGTTTTGTATGATTAATTTTAGTTGATGCTTTTATTATGTTGAATGTTGTTTGAATGGTTTAATTTTACGCATTTTTGTGCAATCAGTTGTAATTTACTAGTGTGGCCTTAGTAGATTATGTTTTCGTAATGATGGAAACATAGTCTTGGTTGTAATTTGAGATCTCGTATCTCCCCTATGTAATTTTAATTTTTTGGAATCATTTTGAATTAGAATGTAAATAGGTTTACATTTGTAATTTTTAAAATGTATTTTGAGAAGATTCAAGATGGAGATCGGATGGCTCACTCCCGCTATATGGACCAAGATGGAACATCAAGACAAGCTTCTCGGGTCCAAGGGTGGATTCCAACTTGTATTTTGTTCATTTTGGTAGGTAGGCCACACTAGGTGTTTTATTTTGCGTTTTATTTTTCCATTCTCGTTGCTTTATTCACATGATAGATAATTGCATCATATTCCGCCTAAACCAAACCACCTAAAAAATGCATGAAAAATGATTCATACAGTTTGAATATTTTAATCATGGACATACAGATGTCACTCGCTTTTAGGGCCATCACCTTAGTTAAATCATTCTCGAGTTGCTAGACATTCGTTCACTTAAAATGAATTAAAGTTAAGATGATGGGACCTTTCCCTATAAATAAAATTGAGACTAGTCTTTATAGGGAAAACTACTATGAACCCCTTCTTCGTCGGAAGTCATAATATGACCCCTTCTACGTTGGGTAAGTAGTGAGTGTTGCCCTATTTTTATCTCAACATTATAGTACGAGTAATATCTCGTGATTATGATGGACTAAAGATAGAATTTACAGAAATTTATCGACCAGGAATTCTAAAAGTAGAATTAGCCAAGAGGTGGGCTTATCAATTTACAGAAATTGAGTCTTGCGATCATTTATATAATTCTTGAGGGAGGTCAATTGTATAAATGCACGAGTCATCGCATTAAACAGTTTTTCCATTAGACTCAAAAAATTTAAAACGATGAATACTTATCATATTTATTTTCTTTTTCACAGTTTTTGAATTCGTTACATACAGATATAACTGCTAAATAACAAAATGGCTGGCCATACTGATGACCCAATGGCAAGTGCCACGCTCGAACGTGAGTCCTGGCTTAAAATGTTCATGGACACTATGAATCAGTCAACACGACTGAAGAATAACGGGTCCAACTTTGCGGACTGGGAGGCGGCATTACGGAATGCTGCCATTGCTGACGGTAAGCTCAAGTACTTGACTGAGCCACTACCGCCCAACCCAGGCCCCAATGCAGGAGCTAATGAATCACTTGCTTATAGTGATTTCATGATGGAGGCGGGTGCGATAAAGAACGTACTCATCTTTTTAATGGAATCAAATTTGCAAAGGCGATTCATTGCCCATGGTGCGAATAAGATTTTCACCACGCTCTCTAACGAGTTCTCGAAAGCTCCGAGGATCGTTAGCTATGAGCATACCGGTCGCTTCTTTGAGGCGAAACTCCAGAAGGGCCAAGCGGTTAGCCCACACATTCTTGATATGATTGAGAATGTCGAGAAACTGGAGGCACTTGGTTGCAAAATCGATGAGAAGATCGTCATTGACCGCGTTCTTCATTCACTTCACGATGGTTTTGCCCTTTTTAGGGCAAATTACTATATGAATGATATGAAGAAGAGTCGTCATCAGCTC
>JAIUZE010038689.1:0-23148 GCA_022085475.1 Heliosperma pusillum | reverse complement strand
CATGTAATGAATATGTTGAATTTTTATGTCTAAGTCTAATTGGTAAAGACTCTGTTTCTAGCCGGTTTGACCAAACGGGTTTGGTCAAACTAAGATCTAGTCAGCCCCGTTTTTGACTGATGACCCGTCGCGGGACTCGGGTCGGGGATTTGTCTTCATGTAAGGTTTTATTTAATGAATGAATGAATGAGCCTTAGTAGATATGAGGCGATATGATATTTGAATATGATTTATATGCAATTAGTCACATGATAGGAAGTTTTTCCGTGACTGTTTGATTGTATGATATATGTCGTGTTGACTAAGTACACATAGAGAATTATGAGTATATGGCGGCTTGACCATTCTAATTCTAAATGAGTAGCTTGGACCATGACATCGATAGGCCGTACTATCTTTAACGAGTATATAGTTCATGGTTAATAGCTTTTGTGTCACTGGCTTGGGCCTTTTGATACAAAGCCGGGGGCATGGCGTCCTAAGAGTTCCGCTTTGGGAAGGGAGCCAGCTTAAGTACTAGCCATCTCTGCTTAGGGGGTCGCCTAGTAGAGTTTCTCATGTACTTTTGGTCATGAGACAGGGAATGGGTTAGCTGTTGTCGCTAGGTCTGATCAGTCTAGGACTAGGATGTTTTCCTACCTTGTGGTATAGCCTCGAGCTACAGAAGTCGTCTATTGACTGTGCTAAGAACTTATGCCTGTTTCTAGACGTATTAGCCTTTCATGTTTGATGATTCTATGAATCTTAGAAGGTGAGATGCAAGCCGGCTAAGGTTGATAGAGTTTGGATTACCGGTTGTTAACTGATTCACATGATAGCTTGCATGAGTAGCTTAGCCTTCATATGTTAGGTTATATGTTAGTTATTTGTTTCATAACATGAAAAGCATATCGTATATGTTAAGGTTTTGTATTTTCCATATACATCTCTTTTATGTTATTCATGTTTTATTAAACTCGACATTTCGTGGCTGGGAGAACTCGGAGTTACACCCCACTGACTGTGGCTTCCGTGTTTATATTTAATGCGGTTGGCAGGTTTGTGATGCATACTTGGGTACATTGACGAGCTAGCGAGCGAAGTATTGACCTTGGACCTATATTTGGTTCTTAGGATTGTATATTATTATACACTCTTTTATTTCCGTATTTATACGAGAGATATGTCTCCCGTTTTGGATATTTCTTATGTATAATATTATTCCCTTTTTGTTATGAACCTTTTTATTTAAGACACCTTTGTTATGATGAATATATTTAATAGTAGGTTCCGGTTTTAAAATTTACCGATTTTCACTAAAGTGAACCTATTAGAAACGTATTCTCATCTTTTATTTATTTAATTACTTGTTTATCTTTCCGCAAATTTGAGGGTGTCACAGTTGGTATCAGAGCATTTTTGCTCCCGACGCACGTTTGTGTACCCTTGTATAAATAACTTTACCTTAATAAAATAATAAACTTGTGAGATAGAATGGTAGGATGGGTAGATTAGGATTTATGTTGTAGTCTATTTGTTTATGCTAATTGTTAGGAGTAACTTAATTTGTTTTGTTTCTTATGAAGATGGTTGGACCTCGTGTAGAAGAAATCGTTGTTAGTACCAACCAGGTCCCTCCTCATAGAGAAGACAATTGCCAAGGAGGCTATGCTTGGGTGGCTAGCCAAATTGCTAGGCGCAATATTACACCTTATGGTGGAATATGTGTTACCTAGAAGGAGTATCCTCTACCGAAGATTTGAAGATTTACAAGCTTAATTAAAGTGAATTCCTTCTTCATCTATGAATTCTCTCGTCCTTATTGTATTATGCTCTCTTCCTTCTATCTAGGAGCTTATTTCTCTTCCAACCTATTTGGCCGCTTGGAAATTTCTCTTGATAGTTCCTCCATCTTACCATTGGTATCTTTACCTCCCTCTTGTAACATTTTTTTTTATGGATGTCATACCCATTTGTTTGTGGTATATTATACTTAGTCGGAAGAACTTTGAACTTTGTGGAATATTAGTGTTTGTTAGAATGAACTTGTGATTTGAGGAAAATGGTATAGATCTAATTTCACCCTATGGGGTGAGAGTTGGTATCCTTGAGGAAGGTGTGGTAAGGTATGTTTAATGATTTTAATGCTTGATGCTTGTCATGACTTGTGAGTAAATAGTTCATGATATTCGATGGTGTAAGGTCGAAGGAGTTGGCTATGACTTCTTATCTCATTAGTAATTTAGTCTTTTGGACTTAGAAGTTTAGTATTGGTTTGAAGACCATGCTTATGATATGTCTATTTGGTGTAAATAAGAAGTTCTGAATGATATCTTGAGGTGCGAAATACTTTTGAGGTTAAGTGACGTCTTGTGATTTCCTTTTTTGTGTTTGGGAGTATAGGCTTGGTGGAAAAGCTTTTGGCTATAGTTCTTGGATTTAAATATATGATCTTACCTTATGGTATCGGGGACTCGTTTGAAGTAGTAAGGTTTCGTTGTAAGTTGAACCATATTAATTGAGGAATATTGTTATAAGCAAAAACCGATGTGTTGAGAGTTTAAAGGAGCTAAATAAATTGATGTACGGTCGCATTGCTCTACGATTGGCAAAAGTTAAGTGAAATGAGATTGTGTGACTAATCTCTTTTGAGGTTTTGTGATACAACTTTTGGAGGATGAGAAGGTCCATTGTTAATAACTTAGGATAAAGAATTTTGGAATAAATTGGATCAAAGGATTTTATAGTAATCCTCTTTTACCTTGTGGTTGTTAGCGGTCTTGTTTCCCTAATTATAAATATTTTGATGGTGGTTTCCAATAAGAGTTTTAATGGAGCTAAGAAGATTAGAGTTAGTAATGAATCTTTCATGGGTTATTAGTTATGGAGTTTACCGTACCGATGGACCTTAGAAGATTCTAATTGAATTTGAATAATTGGGAGTTGTTACTCGAAGTGTCATGTTTATGAAATATTTTGGTAGGAATCTGATGATTGAAATTGTAGAGGATAATTGCTCTCTTTTGAGGACTAGTTTACTTGTACAGTTAGTGTTGTCGAATTACGATCGACATTAGAATTGTCATAGATGGAAGATAGTTTTGTGATTCATTCCTCTCTTTTCCCTCAAATTGATCCTTACTCAATCCGCTACTTTTCAATCCTTCCCCTTTTTAGTCCATTTTATTCGTGTGGACGTATCTCTTAGTATCTCGATTTGTGATTTCGATTTTCGAGTCGCTCTACGTTCGGGTATTCTCTACTTATTTTGACTCTATCCTTGAGAAAACTTTCAAATCTCCATATCGTAATCCTAATTTAACTTTTTAAAAATAGTTTAAAGATGGTTTGTGTACCCTCTTCTGGAGAAAATAAATTTCTTTCCCTTTTATATTTGGATTTTGTGTTTGGTTAGCTGTTGGGACTTGTTATTGGAGACGTCTGGTGACTAGTCCGGCACTTACTAACACCTGTTTTGATTTTCGATTTCACTATTTTGGCCTTGATTTAATTTTGGATAGCTAGAGTTCTCGTTCATGACGAGCACTCTTGTGATTCTTAAATAAAGTTGCTCACTTATGAAAAATTTTCTTAAACCATTTTCGAGAAGAACATCATTTTATAAATGTTTTACCCTTGTAAAATTTTTTTCGTTAATTCTTAAAATCGATTCTTATCTTTGATACTTTTGTTTTCTACTCTCAAGTTTCGAGGACGAAACTTTTTAAAAGGAGGGGTGATTGTAACAACCCGAAATGTACCCTATTTTTCTAGTGAAAATATTTTACGGATACTTTTCTCCAAATTTAAGTTTTAATTTAGAATTTATTGTTTCCAGTTGAATTTGGAATTTCCGAGTTCGTATTTGGAATTTCCGCGAGATTCCATGAGAATCCCGTTTTGAGTCGTCTTTGACTTTTCTAAACTTTTGAGTCGTCTTTGACTTTTCTTGACTTTTGAGTCGTCTTTGACTTTTCTTGACTTTTAAGTCGTCTTTGACTTTTCTTGACTCTTAAGTTGACTTTGACTTTCGTTGACTTTTCCGACTCAACGTAAATTGAAAGACCGAAATTATATTTGAAAAATAATAAATTTAATTTATTTTAATTTATTAAGATTTATTTGAATTTATGATAATTTAATATAATTATTTTGATTTTATTCGGAATTAAAGAGAAGGTTTTACGGTTTAACCCCGAGCGTCATTTAACTATTCCCGAGTCAACTTAAGTCCCGAAACAAACCCAAAACCCGACTATTGCATGAGTCACACGCCCCATGTCACCTTTTTCCACTCATTTTAGATCTTTTAATTAATTTGATTAATCTAATACAAATATCTAAGATATTTGTTACTTTATCAATCGGTCCGTTTAAATTACGCAAATCGCTTAAAAACAGACCCGATTATTCCACTCCACACGCCTCCCCTCTTCTCCTCTTAGGATTAGATATTTTCATTTAACTAACATAATATCTAAATAATATCTAGATATTTGATTAAACAATTATAAAATCTAATAATATCTAATTAATTACCATAAAATGTTTATAAAACCCGAGTCAATCCCGTAACAACAATTTCAAAACCCGACTCCATTATTTCCTATATTACACGGCACACCTTCCCACTTTACTCACCACTTATCTTTTCATTTTACACTAAATCAACTTAATACCTTTTTAATACTTTCTTTAATATAATCAAAATCGTTCTTGGTGTTCTTGAGCGTTCTTCATCGTTCTTGAGCAAAATCGTCACAAAACATTCGTTACTTGTTCAAATCCGTCCTAACTTATATTTCTAGAGTCTCCTCTCCGCTCTTCTTTCATCTCCATTACGTTTTATTTCCAATTCGACAAAATCGTTTTCAAACACTTTTAACTTTGTTGAAATCAAGTTTTAATTCCTAATAAATGTTATTCTTGTCATTCTTATAAGGGAGAGATTAATGAAGACTAGTTTGGTGACTCGTATATTTTAGAAGAAGACTAGTAGACGGGTTTCTTAGTTCTTATTTTGGTGCTACTTGATTTTGTGCTAGCTAAGGTAACGATTCCGAGTTCCTCGACGAATTAATGTTACATACTTTTACTTATGTTTTGTTATTTACGGTTTTTAAGTAGTAACATGTTAGGTTGCTATTATTATTATGTTGTATGAGTTTTATCATATTTAATGTGTTGGTTATGTTGGTTATGTTGGTTATGTTGGTTATGTTGGTTATGTTGTCCTTTGTTGGTTATGTTGTCCTTCTATGTGTTTTCCGCGCTGAAACCCGTTTCGCACATTGAGGACAATGTGTTATTCTTGCTTGGGGGAGGGATTTAGTTTGTGTCGTTGTTTATTTAGTCTAGTTGTTTATTGAGTTGGAAAAATTTGAAAAATCCAAAAAAATCAAAAAATTAAAATTTTTTAATAAAAGTTGCGTGTTTTGTCCACCCAATTGTGCTGTGCATAATGTCATTCCTCAATGCATTTCCCTTATTGTAGCTTTTTAGCCAATGTTTCACGCTTTTGACGGGATTTTGCATACATGGGGATGTCTTGTACACAGTGGGTGAGGGATTGATTTTAGACTTATTAGGCTTGATCTTGACTTTGGCAAACTACATATAGGGTAAGATAGAGCCTCCAGTGATCGGTACATCTATACCCGATCCCAATTAGGTGTGTGTAGTTTCTCCTTATGATTTGCGTCACATCAAAAACGCACAAGTATGGTTTTCATTCCATTTCTAGTAAGCATTACATTCATGATTTAAAAAAAAAAACATTTGAAGCCATTCACTTTGAATCCATTGCCTAAATTTAGCCCCTTTTCACATTGTTTCACATTTCATTAGCTACATGTAAAAATATTGCCTACCTTGTTAAGTTAGTAGCTATACCGTTTGTGTTTGGGTGCTCAATTAGGATATTGTTCAAGTTATGTCAAAGTGATCTTGGTTGGACGGAATTACTGATTGCCGTGCCGAAGAAAATGAAAAAGAAAAAATAAAGAGAGTTCAAAGAAAGAAAAAGAAATGAAAAAAAATGATGTTGAATATGAAAGAATGAAAAGAAAGAAAGAAGCATGTATTGAAAAGAAAAAAATGGTTTATGAAAAAAAGAAGAAGTTGTGAGTGTTATTTCCATGATCCGAAATCCAAAAAGTTGGGAAATTCACTCTTGTGTTGCCATGAGTATAAGCCAATTTGCTATTTTTGGCTTAGTTTTATTTTCTTGGGAATGGTTCCGAGTTTTGATTGAGCATCCTTGCATAATTGGTATGTTGCTAGCTTGACCTCAGCTCCACATTACCATAATTCATTTGTCCACTTTGTTACCCATCTCCCATAGCCTTCTTCTTGCTTTTGGCATCTTTCTATGCTTTTCATGATTGTTTTGATTTGTAGTTTTGGAATGTTTACCATATTAGATTGCGGGCGCATTCTCATGAGTCGTAGATAGGAGAGTGCCACTCAAATATAAAATAATATTTCCTTGATTTATCTAAAAATTTCAGTGTTGAGTGCACCGTGAGAGTCCATTGTCAAAAGATCATGCAAGAGCCAAAAAGTCTATTTGATGTTCCTTATGCTGCGCCGTTATGTAAATCTCAACCATGTTTTGCATTTTCCCTATGCCCACGTTGTTTCGGGATGTATTTCATTGTGCTCTATAAGCTACTTGATGGGATTTGCATTTGGTTGGATTGATTGTTGCTCGTCGCCCTTGTCCTTGTCATGTTTGTTATTTTATGATTGCTTGAGGACAAGCAAGGGTTTAGCTTGGGGGAGTTTGATAAGTGAATATTTGTATGATTTTATCCCCTCATTTTAGCTCGATTTGATATGGTTTATCCACTTTAAGAAGTGATTTTGTGAGCTAATCTCTCCTTTGCAGTATTTCTCGTGCTTTAATGTCATTTGTAGGAATTCAGTCGTTTCTACTTCAAATCTCGTCATTTGAAGGAAATATGAGCAAGGAGAAGCTAAGAAGGACGATTACGCGAGGTTAAGATGGCATGATATAAAGATCTAGAGGTTCTGAGTCAAAGGGAACAAGTTTCAAGTCATTCCGAGCTCATATGCACAAGTTGCGACGGTTTTGCTATTCGTCGACGAAAGTCATCTTAAACTTCATGCTCCGACCCTTAACCCTTGGGGACATGATCAGGCCCAAATAGGGGAGGAAATGAGGCCCAAGAGGTGTTAGTTACGTCCCCGTTCGAATCTAAAGTCAATGGAGTCAAGGAAGATCAAGTCACGTACCAAGGGAAGATGAAACGATAGTCAATTGACCAAGAGTGCTACATCCCCGATCGGATTACCACTTCCCCGATCGGGGAAGTTTGCTGACGTACGCATCTTCACGTCATCTCCCTCTCTTTAATGCAAGGCTTAATGGCTTGTTTAATGGGCATGAATCCGGACGCATTTTGGCAGCCTCTCAACCCTATAAATAGCCTAGCCTCCACACAACTAAGATGTACAAAAAAAACACTTCTCTTCTCTCTTTAGTTTAGTTTTTCTTCTTTCTCTCATCTTTTCTTAGTTTAATTTAGTTTTAGTTTTCTCTAGTTTAGTTTAGTCTAGTTCTAAGTTTGTATGGTTCTACTTGTAATTGGAACTCAAGTTTCCGGGTTTGCATTTCCTATTCAAGTTCCTATTCCATTTCAATCTTTGCTCATCCTTTTCGGTAATCTTTATTCTCGTCTTTACATTATAGTTTCATTTTCTTTTAGTATTTCCTTTATCATGTTTATCATTCTTAGTTTTATAATCTTAGTTTCCCTTTCATTGTTAATCACGCATAAGTAGTCACCTTTCTAGGGTGTAGGGTAGCCATGTTAGATTGATTAAAAGATGATAAATGGATAAAAGAAATTATGCCTTTAAAACGTTGTGTCTATGCATGTTTGGACTATAACGATGGTTAAAGATTTTTGGCCAAAATCATTGACTAGTATGGAATTCTTTTCCAAGGTAGACATACGAGAATCGAATAGACAAAGCATGACATGGTAGATTAAGACCTAGTAAATCGCCTACAAGCCTGCTAGACCATCTGATCTATGATTGTAATGAACACATAATTCTTACGAACTCACAATGAATTATTTGCATATCCTAAATCCAATTTCATCAATATGTTAATCTACATGTGTGAACCTACTTCCCTAGATCCTTTTCTATATTGAGTCATTAATTATTGTTTTAGTTTTCGAGCATTAGTAATAACCATTGTGACAATCATACAAGTTGAAATTCTAATCATATCTTTTCACAAGTATCTCCCGTCTCCCCGAGATCGACCCCTTACTTCCCTGACTGCATTTATTTGTTGTTAGCCTAGCCAAGGGTTATTTATCTTTGATTAGGGTACGCGACAACCCTGTCAAATTTTGGCGCCGTTGCCGGGGAGCACGGTTTTGTTTATTTGTGATTAGTAGAGTTTTACCTTGTCTTTTTCTTTTTTTCTTTTGTCTCGAGGAACACTTGTTCCTTGCGATTTTTCTCACCTTTTCCTTGTAGTGTAGTGACTCTTTTCAGGTAATAGGAATATTTTATTTCAAAGGGTTTGTTTTATTTTCTCTCAATGACTATCTATTTCCTACCTTCACAATGCGAGAATGAGCCTTTCCATGAATACCTCGACCGATTTTATCGCTATCATAACCATATTATCTCTCTTGGGCATACCCTTGATGAAACCTATATGAGACATGTCGTGATTCATGGAATGCTCATTGAGTGTCGTAGCCTGGCTATGCAATTGAGTGCTGGAAGTTTTTATCAAAAGAGAGGAAATGAACTTTGGATTTTCTTGGACTTTATGGCATCCCAATCTCGGGATGAAACGCATCGGTGGTTGAGAATCCAAGAGCAAATCAATGAAATCATGGCTCAAATTAAAATACTCAAAGGGCAAAAGGAAGAACCCACGTTTAAAAGAAGTAAGCTAATCAATTTTCCTTATGCTTTTTCAGGCCCCTCATGTGAGTCTAATTCTCCCCAATCATATGACTTAATAGATGACGATGATGATGGTCCAACCTTTTCTATTGAAAGTCACTCTAGTGTCGTTCCATTTGACAATTTTGAGACCCCCATTATTGATATTGACCATATGGCAGTCGAGACTTTAGACAAGGATGTTGGTAAGCCCATTTGTGACTCCAATGGGGAGTCGTCGATCGAGTCATCCGATTTCTTTGAAAATCCCTTCGCAAAGGATATTCCAGATTTATTTGAAAATGATAATGGGTTTTGTGAACCTAGCCTTGAAATTAAGTGGGATCAACCACCCATTTTTGATTCCCAATCCTTTGATTCACCCTATCCCCAATTAGAGTCCACTAATGATATTTTGGGAACTAATTGTTTGTTCCATGATCTTAAACATTTCACTCCATCTCTCACTGACGAGTGGAGCGGTTCAGTGGTCATCTATGAAGTTTGTCATGCGCACAATGATAAGATATATCAATTCTTACCTTCAATATTTCATGCCTATATCTTGTCAATTGCTTACATATGTTTTTGTATTGGTCATGCGCAGGTATATGATCTACTTCTAAGGGCACTGACATGCTTTTTAAGGTACAAAGAATGATTTTCATTAATAAAGAGTCTAGCAAGACATTTAAATAAAGCTTCGCGGGAGGCAACCCGTGTTTTATTATATTTTTGTTATGAAATAAATTATTTTTGGTGGACAATTTAATAACGTTAGTTTTTAAATAATTCATTTGGTTTTGGTTCTAATAGCTTTGACAATAAGACAATAATTTTATCTAGTATTGTAGTAGCTTGTTCATCACAGGTACTTTGGTGCTTGGGTTGTACTTTGCCCCCGTTTTCAAGCTAGCTTTGGGGGAGCTGCTGCACGGTTGTATGTTTTCTTTTCTTTCTTTACCATTTTGTTGAGTCGTCCCCCATTCCTTTGTTGGTTATGTTGTCCTTCTTTGTGTTTTCGCGCTTAAACCCGTTTCGCACATTGAGGACAATGTGTTATTCTAGCTTGGGGGAGGGATTTAGTTTGTGTCGTTGTTTATTTAGTCTAGTTGTTTATTGAATTTGAAAAATTTGAAAAATCCAAAAAAATTAAAAAATTAAAAATTTTAATAAAAGTTGCGTGTTTTGTCCACCCAATTGTGTTGTGCATAATGTCATTCCTCAATGCATTTCCCTTATTGTAGCTTTTTAGCCAATGTTTCACGCTTTTGACGGGATTTTGCATACATGGGGATGTCTTGTACACAGTGGGTGAGGGATTGATTTTAGACTTATTAGGCTTGATCTTGACTTTGGCAAACTACATATACGGTAAGGTAGAGCCTCCAGTGATCGGTACATCTATACCCGATCCCAATGAGGTGTGTGTAGTTTCTCCTTATGATTTGCGTCACATCAAAAACGCACAAGTATGGTTTTCATTCCATTTCTAGTAAGCATTACATTCATGATTTAAAAAAAAAAACATTTGAAGCCATTCACTTTTAATCCATTGCCTAAATTTAGCCCCTTTTCACATTGTTTCACATTTCAGTAGCTACATGTAAAAATATTGCCTACCTTGTTAAGTTAGTAGCTATACCGTTTGTGTTTGGGTGCTCAATTAGGATATTGTTCAAGTTATGTCAAAGTGATCTTGGTTGGACGGAATTATTGATTGCCGTACCGAAGAGAAAGAAAAAGAAAAAATAAAGAGAGTTCAAAGGAAGAAAAAGAAATGAAAAAATGATGTTGAATATGAAAGAATGAAAAGAAAGAAAGAAGCATGTATTGAAAAGAAAAAAATGGTTTATGAAAAAAAGAAGAAGTTGTGAGTGTTATTTCCATGATCCGAAATCCAAAAAGTTGGGAAATTCACTCTTGTGTTGCCATGAGTATAAGCCAATTTGCTATTTTTGGCTTAGTTTTATTTTCTTGGGAATGGTTCCGAGTTTTGATTGAGCATCCTTGCATAATTGGTATGTTGCTAGCTTGACCTCAGCTCCACATTACCATAATTCATTTGTCCACTTTGTTACCCATCTCCCATAGCCTTCTTCTTGCTTTTGGCATCTTTCTATGCTTTTCATGATTGTTTTGATTTGTAGTTTTGGAATGTTTACCATATTAGATTGCGGGTGCATTCTCATGAGTCGTAGATAGGAGAGTGCCACTCAAATATAAAATAATATTTCCTTGATTTATCTAAAAATTTCAGTGTTGAGTGCACCGTGAGAGTCCATTGTCAAAAGATCATGCAAGAGCCGAAAAGTCTATTTGATGTTCCTTATGCTGCGCCGTTATGTAAATCTCAACCATGTTTTGCATTTTTCCTATGCCCACGTTGTTTCGGGATGTGTTTCATTGTGCTCTATAAGCTACTTGATGGGATTTGCATTTGGTTGGATGGATTGTTGCTCGTCGCCCTTGTCCTTGTCATGTTTGTTATTGTATGCTTGCTTGAGGACAAGCAAGGGTTTAGCTTGGGGGAATTTGATAAGTGTTAATTTGTATGATTTTATCCCCTCATTTTAGCTCGATTTGATATGGTTTATCCACTTTAAGAAGTGGTTTTATGAGCTAATCTCTCCTTTGCAGTATTTCTCGTGCTTTAATGTCATTTGTAGGAATTTAGTCGTTTCTACTTCAAATCTCGTCATTTGAAGGAAATATGAGCAAGGAGAAGCTAAGAAGGACGATTACGCGAGGTTAAGATGGCATGATATAAAGATCTAGAGGTTCCGAGTCAAAGGGAACAAGTTTCAAGTCATTCCGAGCTCATATGCACAAGTTGCGACGGTTTTGCTATTCGTCGACGAAAGTCGTCTCAAACTTCATGCTCCGACTAAAGTCAATGGAGTCAAGGAAGATCAAGTCACGTACCAAGGGAAGATGAAACGATAGTCAATTGACCAAGAGTGCTACATCCCCGATCGGATTACCACTTCCCCGATCGGGGAAGTTTGCTGACGTACGCATCTTCACGTCATCTCCCTCTCTTTAATGCAAGGCTTAATGGCTTGTTTAATGGGCATGAATCCGGACGCATTTTGGCAGCCTCTCAACCCTATAAATAGCCTAGCCTCCACACAACTAAGATGTACAAAAAAACACTTCTCTTCTCTCTTTAGTTTAGTTTTTCTTCTTTCTCTCATCTTTTCTTAGTTTAGTTTAGTTTTAGTTTTCTCTAGTTTAGTTTAGTTTAGTTCTAAGTTTGTATGGTTCTACTTGTAATTGGAACTCAAGTTTTCGGGTTTGTATTTCCTATTCAAGTTCTTGTTCCATTTCAATCTTTGCTCATCCTTTTCGGTAATCTTTATTCTCGTCTTTACATTATAGTTTCATTTTCTTTTAGTATTTCCTTTATCATGTTTATCATTCTTAGTTTTATAATCTTAGTTTCCCTTTCATTGTTAATCATGCATAAGTAGTCACCTTTCGAGGGTGTAGGGTAGCCATGTTAGATTGATTAAAAGATGATAAATGGATAAAAGAAATCAAGCCTTTAAAACATTGTGTCTATGCATGTTTGGACTATAACGATGGTTAAAGATTTTTGGCCAAAATCATTGACTAGTATGGAATTCTTTTCCAAGGTAGACATACGAGAATTGAATAGACAAAGCATGACATGGTAGATTAAGACCTAGTAAATCGCCTACAAGCCTGCTAGACCATCTGATCTATGATTGTAATGAACACATAATTCTTACGAACTCACAATGAATTATTTGCATATCCTAAATCCAATTTCATCAATATGTTAATTTACATGTGTGAACCTACTTCCCTAGATCCTTTTCTATATTGAGTCATTAATTATTGTTTTAGTTTTCTAGCATTAGTAATAACCATTGTGACAATCATACAAGTTGAAATTCTAATCATATCTTTTCACAAGTACCTCCCGTCTCCCCGAGATCGACCCCTTACTTCCCTAACTGCATTTATTTGTTGTTAGCCTAGCCAAGGGTTATTTATCTTTGATTAGGGTACGCGACAACCCTGTCACAAATTTATAATGTAGATCATAAATGCTCTAATAAAGGTGAACCCTATTGAATTTACCTTAAGCATAGTTGTTTAACATGTAAAGGATAAGCACATAGAGAGACTTATGTCCGTAAGGCATCTCAAACCATTTTGATTGAGAATCTCATGGTGTGTGTATACGATTTGTGCTCTTTTGTTGAAAAGAAACACAAAATCGTGAGGTAGTTGCCCTTGTTCATCCAGATGCGTAAGGACCAATAGAAGGTTATAGTTACTTTCATTACCTTTACCGTAGTGTTAAGTAGATATGAAACTATCTACTTAATAAGACATAAAAGTGACATCTTTGAAACGTTCAAAGAGTCTTAAAATGAAGTACAAACCAGGATCACAACAAAATTTTAAACGTTGTGAAATGATCTTAATGGGTAATATACTAATATCAAAGTAATAACTTTGATAGTCACTTAATAGATTGTGATAGAGTATCACAAGAACCTTCTCCTAAAGCACACCATAATGTATGGTATGGCCAAAAGGATGAACCAAACTTTAAACGATATAGTTTGGGATTATTAGCAATTTTGTCAGCTAGTTTTCACACTAAAAAAATTTAATAACCCGACTGTAATATCCAAATTGACTCAGTATGATATATGGAAATGGAGAGTCCCTAACTCGTCAATTATATACATTTGGCATAATATAATTCTTATGTCCGGAACCATTCTTGTAACACCCGCAAATGTACCCTATTTTTATAAGTAAAATATTTTTACGGATACTTTTCAGCGAAATTTAGTTTTAATTTAGAATTTAATTTTCCGAGTCGAATTTAGAATTTCCGAGTTCGTATTTGGATTTTTCGCGAGATTTCAAGTGAATCCCGTCTTAAGCCGTCTTTGACTTTTCTTGACTTTTTCCACTCACCTTTCATATACTCCTTCCTAACCCTAACCTACCTCACACAACTCAAACACTTCCTTCTTCTCTAAGAAACCCAAAACCCAATCTTCCATAATCTTTCCAAGCTTAGATTCGTCATAACTCATTCGTTTCTCGCTCAAATTCACGTAAGTTCGTCTTATTCTTCCCCTCTCATCTTCCTCTATCCGTATTGGTAATAAAATTACCGTCTTTCTCGCTTTTTAAATGATCCGTCTTTCTCAAGGTGAATGATATTCATCTTTTATTATCTAATTGTATGTAGGTGGAGACTAGGAAGGTTTAGAAACCGTTTAAAGACGCGAAAAGGTAACGGTGAAGGGTTACTCGATATCATTTACGTGTTTTAATGTGTTTTCTATGTTAGTAATCGTATTTGGAATAGGATTAGTATTCATAGAACTTGTGTTAATGATGATACTTGTTGTTGTTGAGAATTGATATGAGAATTGATGATTTATGATAATAGTTGATGATGGTTGAGTTTAGAACAAAATGGAGTTGTCTTGACCCAAGTCACGGTCGTGAAACTCATGTCACGAGCGTGAAATAGTGGCTGACCATATACCTTTGCGTAACAGAGAGTTTCACGGGCGTGAAATACAAGTCACGGTCGTGACTTGTGCAGTTTCACTACACTGACCCCTTTTCGTAAAATGATCATATCTCCTTCGTTACTTGCTTGTTTTAGAGTTGTGACATCCCGTTGGAACCGTAAGAGGATAAGCTATCACCTCGACTTGGAATTTCAGTAATTACATATCTAGAACTCTAGTTATAACCGTTTGAAGTGGACCCTTGTTTTAGTTAGTTTCCAAACTCGTTGTTTTGAGATAAGATCTATGTTTCCTATTTATTATGCTTCTTAAACTTGGTCTAATGCTTATGTATCATGTATTGATTCATGTTTATCATAGTTACATTTATATAATGCCCTATTATCATGTTTTGTGACGGTTTTTGGTATGTTCCACCTTGAGTCGGTTTTTACAAATGATACGGTTTGAGCACTATTTTGTCTTGTGCTTTGTACTCTCATTCCCTTGGCTACCTCCACGTTCTGAAGGCTGGAATGGAATGGAATGTCGGAACGGGGAGGATATCCTCTGCCTTAAATTGCATGTGTTAGTGGGGCATACGACGAACGTGTTGGGGAGCGAAGCTTGCGTTGATGACCCGGCCGTTCAAATGTTGATGTACTTGCGAGGGTGGTGGTATCTTCGCATGTAGGCGTAACGCTTGTTATGAGGCTTGTCTACTTTTCCGCCTCTTTCGGTGAATGTTCTACGAATTTGGGGTGTACTCGGCGTCTATGATTGCCGAGTCTTGGATGCGAAATGTTATCGCATGTGAATCAGGAAAATGTGGATGCCCGCGAGCAGAATCTGGCCGGTTTAGACTAGGACCGTATTATTATCGTCGTGCTACCAGGAGGAAATTAGTCTACATATACGAAATGTAGCATCGTGTATGCGTTCAGGGAAATGTGATCTCGTGGATGCCTTTTAATCATACTTGCCATGTACACGGTGCTAATGCGTTTCATTTACCGTGAGAGATGTCGTCATTGTGTCGGTGTGTTTGGATGGATGATTATATGAATGATTATATGATTGATCTTTGAATGACTTGGCATGGTTTATTTGTCGAGTCTCAATCTTATCAAACTTATACCGCTAACGTTGAGATGTAAGCCCTAGTGAGTGTATTCAGTTGCCTAAGAGTGTTTTCCCCGAGTCTTTGTATAATATGATGGATTCGGATTTGTATTCCATATGCTCTTATCATTATATATAGAATTGCCTATCTATCCTTATCGCATTTCACATGTATATCTATATATGCATGCTTCTACTTTTGTATTTCCTTTTATGTACGTTTAATGTGATATGGCTGGGAGAACCCGGAGTTACTCCCTACTGACTGTGGCGTTCATGTTTTTCATGGATGAACAGGTTGCTTGATTGGTTGGATTTTTGCTTGTGATATTTTGGGTTCAGGTGTGAGCTAGCGGGCGTTGTCCCTGGATGAAACACCTCTAGACGTTCATTTGCTAGATGCTAAATAACTTTGTCTTTTGTTGACACTTTGAGAGACTACGTCTCTTGTAGTATTTTGTATTTGGTTTGTAATATTTGACACTCCTCGTATTTTCTATCTTGCATGTATAAAGGTTTTTAAAATACCGTATTTCCGCTAATTAAATCACATGCTTGTATGTTTTATTTCCGCATTCGCGAGGGTTGTCACAGTTGGTATCAGAGCTTTATCGCTCCCGACGCACACACGTAACCCTAAACTTAAACTACTTGACCTTGAAATAATAAATGAGAGATGGGTAGACTTAAGGACCTAAGGTGGTAGTCTTTGGTGTACTTGATGTTTGTTAGGTTCTAACTTGTTTGTTGATTGTGTTGAGTGATGTTATGTTTGTTTGTATCTACCGTTCTTGAGGTGGATCATTGTGTTACCTAGAAGAAGTATCCTCTACGTAAGATTTGAAGATTGACAAGCCTAAATGAGTGTATTTCTTCCTCATCTATGAATTATCTCCGTCCTTAATGTATTATGCTCTCCTTCTATCTAGGTGCTTCTTTCTCTCCAACTTGTTTGGCCTCTTGGAAATTACTCTTGATAGTTCCTCCATCTTACCATTGGTATCCTTGCCTTCCTCTTGTAACATTTTTGTGGACCCATACCCATTTGTTTGTGGTATATTATACTTGGTCGGAAGAACTTTGAACTTTGTGGAATATTAGTGTTTGTTAGAATGAATTTGTGATTTGAGGAAAATGGTGTAGATCTAAATTCACCCTATAATGATGATTGGTTGTATCTCTAAGAAAGGGTGGTAAGATAAGTTCGATGATTTTAATGCTAAATGCTTGCCATGACTCATGTGTGAATAGTTCATGATATTCGATGGTGTAAGGTTGAATGGGTTGGCTAGGACTTCTTAACTCATTAGTAATTTAGTCTTTTGGACTTAGAAGTTTAGTATTGTTTTGAAGACCATGCTTATGATATGTCTAATTGTGTAAATAAGAAGTTTTGAATGATATCTTGAGGTGCGAAATACTTTTGAGATTAAGTGACGTCTTGTGGTTTCCTATTGTGTGTTTGTGAGTATAGGCTTGGTGGAAAAGCTTTTGGCTATAGTTCTTGGATTTAAAGATATAATCTTATCTTATGGTATCGGAGACTCGTTTGAAATAGTAAGGTTTCGGTAAGTTGAACCATATTACTTGAGGATTATAGATATGAGCGAGATTTGATGATGTGAGCTATGATGGAAATACCTTCGGACGTTAATGATGATGTTTGACTTGAGGTTGTACCTTGTTAATAATGAACTCGTGGGCTATATGATGTTGATAATGACGTTTTGTTCGGTGTTCTACCTTGTGGCCGTAGGAGTTGAAAAGAGATTAGGATGGAGAATTCTTTATCGGTTCTTCGGTTTTTGAAACCTTTGGGAATGTGTCAAATTATGGAGTTGAGAGAATGTTATTATGCTTGAGTTGCAATTCCGAAATTGGGAATCCGTGTGATATGAAAGGATGGATGAATTGGATTGTAGTCGATTTGTCGAATTCAGGTGTACCTTACTTTGATGATTGTACGTGGTACGATGGTCCCTTATAAGAGACCTTTGTAGAGGAATAATTAAGATGTTTTAGTATCGCCCTGAGTCTGAAAGGAGAAATTTTGTGGATTAAACCTTAAACCTTTACTTGTGCCATTCTATTCATTTCCATTCTTGAATGTTTTTGTCAAGATTGATATTTAAGAAATCACAAGCTCGTACCTTCTTTCTCACTTGGATATCTTCATACCTCTACTATCTTCTTTGTCTTTTGCTTATGACCTCGTTATTTTCAAGCGTTTCTCTCTTGTAATCTCGTGCCTGATTATTCTCGTGTTCTCCTTGAAATTCCTTATCGTTTCCTAACTCGTTGCTGCTTCATCTTTTCTCCAGTGGATTGGATATTCCGTTTGTAAGGCTCAGAGAATAAATGTGATGTAATTTGGGATTCTTTAGCTAGAATATGTGTCCTTAGATTAAGCAAATTTCATGTTGTATTTCATCATGGGAAATAGGACTTAAGCTCTAGGATGAATCCTAATAGTGATATTGTATCCTCTCTTAGTGGTTTTAGATTTGGAGCTTGGTATTGTAGTGTTATTTTGAGAATTGAGTGGATCATTAAAATAGTTCGTTGATGTTGGGTATTATAGCGGTTGCTTGGGATATCATTTGGGAATTAGATGTCTCTAATTGGTGGATTCTAAAAGAGACTTTGCTTTAGGGTAAGTAAGCCGGTAACCAAAGTTTGAGGAGTTTTGTCATAAATGAAAATCGATTCATTGTGAGTTTTGATGGACTAGATGATTTGATTAATTGACGTATCGCCATGTGTTTGGCAATATGTATGATTTGGAATTTGTACTCATTCTTTGCTTGAGGAATTGTGATTTGACTCTTGAGGATGAAAAAGTCCATGTAAATTTAGGATAATGATTTTGAAGTAAATTAGATCAAAGAATTTCATAGTAAGTCTCTTTTACCTTGTGGTTGTTAGGAATCATGTTTCCCTAGAGATAAATGTTTTGTTGGTGGTTCCTAATAAGAGTTTTTGATGAAGCTAAGAAGATTAGAGTGCGTAATAAATCTTTCATGTGGATTGTTAGTTGTGGAGTCTACCGTGCCAATGGACCTTAGTAGATTCTAATTGGATTCGAATAATTGGGATTTGTTACTCGAAGTTTCGTAATTATGGAATATTTTTGTAGGATTTCTGATGATTGAAAATGATGAGTTGCAAATTGGGTAAATTGCATTCTCTTGAGGATTTGGTTTATTAGTAGATTTAGTGATGTCGAATTCTTGTAGATCTTCTTGCTGACTTTATCTTGATCTTCCTATCCCAAAGAGTTCGATTTGTTTCGTTTTTGCGTGTTTTGTATATATTTTGTTACCCTGAATTGTGTGTGAATTGTACGAGTCGCTTTATGTACGTGTAATGTCCTGTTATTTGATTTTATCTTTGATAAAACCTTCAAATTTCCATATTATATTTCTAATTTAGCGTTTCAAAGAAGTCTAAAGATGGTTTTTGTACCTCCTTTTTGGAAAAAAATAGATTTCTTTCGCTTTTATATTTGGATTTTACGTTTGGTTGGATGTTTGCACTTGTTATTGGAAACGTCTGATAACTAGTCCTACACTTACTAACACTTGTTTTGATTTTCGATTTCACTAATTCGACATTGATTTGATTTTTGATATCTAGAGTTCTCGTTCGCGACGGGCACTCTTGTGATTCGTAAATAAAGTTTCGCACTTATGAAAAATTTCCTTAAACCGTTTTCGAGAAGAACATCATTTCATAAATGTTTTTCCCTTATAAAAGTTTTCGTATTAATTTTGAAAACCGATTCTTGTCTTTGATACTTTTGTTTCCTACTCTCAAGTTTCGAGGACGAAACTTTTTAAAAGGTGGGGTGATTGTAACACCCGCAAATGTACCCTATTTTTATAAGTAAAATATTGTTACGGATACTTTTCAGCGAAATTTAGTTTTAATTTAGAATTTAATTTTCCGAGTCGAATTTAGAATTTCCTAGTTCGTATTTGGATTTTTCGCGAGATTTCAAGTGAATCCCGTCTTAAGCCGTCTTTGACTTTTCTTGATTTTTTCCACTCACCTTTCATATACTCCTTCCTAACCCTAACCTAACTCACACAACTCAAACACTTCCTTCTTCTCTAAGAAACCCAAAACCCAATCTTCCATAATCTTTCCAAGCTTAGATTCGTCATAACTCATTCGTTTCTCGCTAAAATTCACGTAAGTTTGTCTTATTTTTCCCCTCTCATCTTCCTCTATCCGTATTGGTAATAAAATTACCGTCTTTCTCGCTTTTTAAATTATCCGTCTTTCTCAAGGTGAATGATATTCATCTTTTGTTATCTAATTGTAGGTGGAGACTTTCTAGAAATCGATTAAAGACGCGAAAAGGTAACAGTGAAGGGTTACTCGATATCATTTACGTGTTTTAATGTGTTTTCTATGTTAGTAATCGTATTTGGAATAGGATTAGTATTCATAGAACTTGTGTTAATGATGATACTTGTTGTTGTTGAGAATTGATATGAGAATTGATATGAGAATTGATGATTTATGATAATAGTTGATGATGGTTGAGTTTAGAACAAAATGGAGTTGTCTTGACCCAAGTCACGGTCGTGAAACTCATGTCACGAGCGTGAAATAGTGGCTGACCATATACCTTTGCGTAACAGAGAGTTTCACGGGCGTGAAATACAAGTCACGGTCGTGACTTGTGCAGTTTCAGTGCACTGACCCCTTTTTGTAAAATGATCATATCTCCTTCGTTACTTGCTTGTTTTGGGCTTGTGACATCCCGTTGGATCCTTAAGAGGATAAGCTATCACCTCGACTTAGAATTTATGTATTTACATATCTAGAACTCTAGTTATGACCGTTTGAAGTGGACCCTTGTTTTAGTTAGTTTCCAAACTCGTTGTTTTGAGATAAGATCTATGTTTCCTATTTATTATGCTTCTTAAACTTGGTCTAATACTCATGTATCATGTATTGATTCATGTTTATCATAGTTACATTTATATAATGCCCTATTATCATGTTTTGTGACGGTTTTTGGTATGTTCCACCTTGAGTCGGTTTTTACAAATGATACGGTTTGAGCACTATTTTGTCTTGTGCTTTGTACTCTCATTCCCTTGGCTACCTCCACGTTCTTAAGGCTGGAATGTCGGAACGGGGAGGTATCCTACTGCTTAATTGCATGTGTTAGTGGGCATACGACGACGTTGTTGGGAGGCGAACGCATTGCGTTGATCGACCTGGCCGTCAAATGTTGTGTACTTGCGAGGTGGTGTTATCTGCATGTAGTGTACCGCTTGTTATGAGGCTTGTGCTCTTTTCCGCCTCTTTCGTGAATTGTTCTACCGAATTTGGGGTTCTCGGCGTCTATGATTGACCGAGTCTTGGATGCGAAATGTTATCGCATGTCGAATCGGAAAATGTGATTCCGAGAATTTGGCCAGGTTTAGACTAGGACCGTATTATTATCGTCGTGCTACCAGGAGGAAATTAGTCTACATATACGAAATGTAGCATCGTGTATGCGTTCAGGGAAATGTGATCTCGTGGATGCCTTTTAATCATACTTGCCATGTACACGGTGCTAATGCGTTTCATTTACCGTGAGAGATGTCGTCATTGTGTCGGTGTGTTTGGATGGATGATTATATGAATGATTATATGATTGATCTTTGAATGACTTGGCATGGTTTATTTGTCGAGTCTCAATCTTATCAAACTTATACCGCTAACGTTGAGATGTAAGCCCTAGTGAGTGTATTCAGTTGCCTAAGAGTGTTTTCCCCGAGTCTTTGTATAATATGATGGATTCGGATTTGTATTCCATATGCTCTTATCATTATATATAGAATTGCCTATCTATCCTTATCGCATTTCACATGTATATCTATATATGCATGCTTCTACTTTTGTATTTCCTTTTATGTACGTTTAATGTGATATGGCTGGGAGAACCCGGAGTTACTCTTCACTGACTGTGGCATTCATGTTTTTCATGGATGAACAGGTTGCTTGATTGGTTGGCTTTTTGTTTGTGGTATTTTGGGTTCGGGTGTGAGCTAGCGGGCGTTGTCCCTGGATGAAACACCTCTAGACGTTCATTAGCTAGATGCTAAATAACTTTGTCTTTTGTTGACACTTTGAGAGACTACGTCTCTTGTAGTATTTTGTATTTGGTTTGTAATATTTGACACTCCTCGTATTTTCTATCTTGCATGTATAAAGGTTTTTTAAATACCGTATTTCCGCTAATTAAATCACATGCTTGTATGTTTTATTTCCGCATTCGCGAGGGTTGTCACAATTCTTACAAAAGCGTTACTTCCCATATCTAAGACGAAATGAATATTTGTAGGTTATCCGCACCAAAACCACGTGGTTATTAATCCTAATACGGGAACAAAGCGTTTGTGGCTTGTAATATTGTCTTTTTAGAAAGATATTTTGTTTCTAAAAGGACAAAGTGGGAGAAATTTTGAACATACAGAAGTTCAAGAGCCACAAAATGAGAGTGCGACGCAGGAAAAGTTCCTTCTTTAGGCTCGATGGTTATAAGTGGATATTCTTACGTCAATTTAAGAAAGTGACTTATCTTCAAACCGCAAATAAGGCTTATATATAGTCACATCTCTATGTGATGACGTATTCTTGCACAAGATATGACTTGGATATAAACGTAAGATTTTTTCAAAGTTTAATTTGTGGCAGGAGGTTTGCAGTTTGCACCAAATTAGTATGCTTTGGTCCTTGTGTAATACTCCGTATTTCTGTGTATTGGGGACTCGGCCGAGTAGGGCTTATGTCCTGATCTCGTGTGCTCGGCCGAGTGAGGCATTCACTCGACCGAGTAAGTCGTACTCGACCGAGTACATGTTATACTTGATCGAGTATTACGGCTTTCGGACGGTTGATTAAGGGTTAATAAGAGGAATTAGTTTTCATTATTCAGTTTGCGCAATTACAAACCCTATTCTCTCAAACTCTCTCTAATTCCTCAAGAACAACCTTTAATCATCTCGTGTCGGATCCGATCTTTCACTATCTTGGTTGATTGCTTTGGTAAGTATTCTTGTTTGTGATTTGTTTGTGTTGTAATTGTTATAACCCTAATTGATTTGGGGGAAAGGGGAACAAGAGTTAGTATTGATTATGTTAATTGTATGTTTATGGGAAAGAATTCATAAAAGAAGATTGTTGCTAGAATGATTGTGATTTGCTGCGGATTTGCGAAAAGGTGGGATTTCCCTACTCAGTAATTGTATGTATTAATCATTGTCATAAGATGATTTATTATGATTTTATATGATTCATGATATATGATTGATGATGATGTTGATGGAGTTCGGGTTGGTGTTTGGAGATGTTACTATGGTTACTGGTTGGTGATTCCATTGGGAGACGGATCACACGCCGAGTTTGCCCTAGTGGTTATCCTGCCACGTGGGGGATGTGCACATTTATGTTCCGGGTTCTCTCGCTGTGGTGAGAGGGGCTTTCAACGCCTGTGGCTGCGGTCTAGGGTCAATTGGTGGTTTTTGATAGAGCAGGGATGGTAACCCGAGTACAATTGATGGTGTTCAGCTCTGGTGTTGTGGCC
>JAIUZE010038681.1:0-14909 GCA_022085475.1 Heliosperma pusillum | reverse complement strand
ATATGAATTATGGAAGGGAACGGTCCCTAACTTGTCCTTAATTCGGGTTTGGGGCTGCGAGGCTTATGTCAAGTGGAGACCTGACGATAAGCTCGGCCCACGATCGGTCAAGACATACTTTATTGGTTATCCAAAAAGGATGTTTGGTCATTACTTTTACTCGCCTACCGAACATCGAGTTTTTGTTGCGGCTAGTGCGACGTTCTTAGAGAAAGAATTTCTCGAGAATAAGACAAGTAATGGAACCTTCGATCTGTCGGAGATTCCAGAACCAACAACCGAGCTACCAATGGAGGAAACTGTTCCCTCATCATCGGCTGCGGTAAATATTCCTGAGGAACCTAGAAGGTCGGGTAGAGTCTCCATTCCTCCAGACAGATACATTGGTATGGTCGAGGAGAATGGGAGAGATGACGTTTTACTCCTGGAGAGTAACGAACCCGCTAACTATAAAGGTGCCATGACCTGTTCCGACTCTAAGCTATGGCTTGAAGCCATGCAATCCGAGATGGACTCTATGTATGAGAATAACGTATGGGATCTGGTGGATTACACTGATAGGTTCGACTCTTCAGTGCTGCAAAATGCTATAAATAAAGCATTCGTAGAAAGGGACAACCAGATACATACAAGGCACGACTAGTGGGCAAAGGGTTTCATCAAGTGCGATGATTGCACTATATGAAAACTGTTGCACCCGTAGTTTAGTTGCGTTCCATTCGGATAAATCTTAGCGATTGCCGCTTTTCATGACTATGAAATTTGGCAAAGGATGTGAAAAACCCCTCTTAAACGGTTATTTGGAGGAGTTTTAAATGGTAAAACCGAAGTTTCATTGATCCTTAAAAAATTCCTAAGAATGGTATGCAAGCTTAAGCGTTCCATCTATGGACTTAAGCAGGCTTCTCGGAGTTGGAATCATCGTTTCGACCAGGTGATAAAAGAGAATGGATTTACTCGATCGGTCGAGGAACCATGCTTATATATCAAGTAGAGTGGGAGCAAGATTGTCTTCCTAATATTGTATGTCGATGACATACTCTTGATTGGGAATGACATACCTCTCTTAACTTCGGTAAAAGTTTGGTTAAAGAACCATTTCCAGATGAAAGATTTGGGCGAGGCACAAAGAATTTTGGGGATCCGTATCTACAGAGATAGATCACGACGGATGTTATCCCTCAGTCAGGAGTCTTATATAGATAAGATTCTTGAGAGGTTCAGCATGACCAACTCCAAGAAGGGGAACCTTCCAATGGTCTCTGGATGCATTTGAGTAAAGCTCAGGCACCAAAGACATCGGAAGAGGTCGAGCGCATGAGTCGGATTCCTTATGCATCAGCTATAGGATCGATCATGTATGCCATGATATGCACACGTCCAGACGTGGCATATGCATTGAGTATGACAAGTCGTTACCAAGGCAACCCAGGTGAAACACACTGGATAGCTGTTAAAAATATCCTTAAGTACCTACGGAGGACTAAGGATTGGGTATTGACTTATGGAGGTGACACTGAGCTATGCGCAATCGGTTACGCAGATGCTAGCTGCCAAACGGATCGAGATGACTCGAAATCTCAGTCTGGATTCGTTTTTACTCTTAATGGCGCTGCGGTCAGCTGGAAAAGCTCCAAACAAAGTGTTATAGCAGATTCTACGACTGAGTCCGAGTACTATGCTGCTTCAGAGGCTGCGAAGGAAGCTATATGGATGCGTCAGTTCTTACAGGGACTAACTGTAGTTCCTAATTCGGATGACCCGATCACCATCTATTGTGATAATAGTGGTGCCATCTTCCAGGCTAAGGAGCCTAAGTCCAGCAACAAGTCTAGGCATGTACAACGGAAGGCTCACATGATCCGAGATTACGTGGAGCAAAGGGAGATAGTGATAGACAAGATTGCTACGGATGATAACGTCGCAGATCCTCTCACTAAACCATTGAGATATGATAAGCATGAAGGGCACGTTATTTCCATGAGAATCAAACGTGTTCCTGAGTTGTATTAGTTGTTTTATATGGATTAGACACCTGTATCTTTTTCATAAAACTATTAATAAAATCATCGTTTTGTTTTATATTTTGTTTTTCATGTGGGTTGTACTGACAACATTGAACACCACAAAGTGAACTGAATTACATTATATTTTTGTTTTGGGTCCGTAATTGCCTACATGAGCTGATAACTCTGGCAATTATTTTGTGACGTCGATTGATGGTGGGTTTAACGAGCCATAAGTCAAACTGTTGAATGATGAATCACAGATGCGGTTATAAGCTACTGCGAAGGACATTTTTGGTGACGAGTTATGGAGTCCTAAATGTTTCAGAACATTAGATGCCAGGTCGTGGATAGGACGTCCATAGTGTTCCTAGAGTCGATTCTTTTGACTATCGACTGTCTCTTGAGATTAAGGCAGTTTTTGGGTGACTTTGGTTTCTTTCTCATGGTCGACCGTAAAAGGAGGCTAAGTAGATTTTCACTGGGTCATTTCATACTGCGCTTGTATCTGCAAGATTCGAGTTGAAGAAAATATCCAACCTTTATCAGGATATGATATTTCTCAGGGCCACTCGAGGAGCTGTAACTGAAATGCATGGCCATGCTCGAATGAAGATTCATTTATCAGTTAAGTTAATCTCTAGTCGGGGAAACCACTCTTGATACTGATCACTTGTAAACTACGACCTTTGTGAATACGGACTTTGCAAATTGGTTTACATTGAGTGGGAGAAATTTATTATGGATATGAGAATCGGGTATCGCACATAAACTTGTACGGACAAGTGGGAGATTGTTGGAGACAGTGTCCTCCACAGTTAGTGCAATAACATAAATAAATCTCTGTAGGTTCACAGGGTATACTTTGTATTGTAATCAGTTGATTAACGTTTATCGATAACGGTTGGCTTGCTAGATAAGTTTGACGTTATTGTCAAACAGCAGGCGGTGATCAAGGTCCCTAAATCACACCTAAGCTAAAGGATTGTGATGCGCGATGTGATTATTTGAGAAAAATACATCTATATTGATGCTTCTTAGTAAATGACTAAAAGGTTAGTCGGTGTTTTTGACTAAAAGGTTAGTCAATGTGATGATGATATAATTATTTAATAATGATTAAATAATGTTAGCTAAGACGAATTAACTGTAATTCGTAATTAAATATAAAATGTTATATTTAGTTGTAGTATATAATGTGAGCTTAACGAATTAAAATGTTAATTCGTAATTAAACATAAACCGTTATATTTAATTAGCAGGATTATAGATATACCGATATTTATAATTAAAGTATATATTATACGATTGTCATAATAATTGTTATGTTAATATATCCACTGCAAAATGTTGTAATGGACCTTATTAATGTATGACAACATATTAGACAATTATAATATGCATAACATTATATTAAATGGAAGCTAATATAACCGGAAAAGAGTCCGTATACACTCGGGTTTTTCGGTCCATGGGTAGTGGTTTTGAGGAGACAAATCTCCTCATTAAAACCCTATTATTGCCGTGAGATCAAGGGGAGATGAGAAAAAAATTCTAAACTAATTCTATTCTCTCACTTGTGCCTCCATCACACACTAAACACAAAAACCTAAAAAGTTAACAGTAACTTTTAATCATCTTTCTAGCAAAGGAGAAGGGCATATCTCGATCAATCTTGGGTGAGACAATTAGGAGGATATCTAATTTGATATCTGTTCTTAGGCCGATTTTGCTAGGACCAAAGGTTCAATTTGTTTCTCTATATTTTATATCGCTTTCATATTTATGACTCGCAATTCATATTATATAATTTTGTTATAATCCTAGATTTTAAGGGGATGTAAACAGTTATTTCCCACAAAAACTACCCCAAACCGCCATACAAAACAGAGCAGGAACTGCTATGTTCCGTGGTGATAGCGACAACTTCGAGGCTGTTTTTCTTCTAGCTCCGACATCCAATAAATACACATTATACCAGTTTAAAAAACTACTCTTCGTCCTCTTTCCAAAACATTCTTGCAATCATCTTTTCATTGTGTAACGAAGATTATGTATCCTTGTTTGCATTTTAATCCAACTACTCCTTATAAATCTTAAATTTCGAATCAAGTTATTAGTAAATAATAGTTACGAAAGTGTACCTGAATTGGTTAAATAATAGAGTAAGGTCTCATATGAACCTCTTGATTATCATATCTAAATAATAGATAATTATCGTTAACTCTATTTGCTCAATCGGTTAGGTCCATACTGATAACGTGTTGTGAAATAAAGGGAAAATTAAATGTATAGAGTATGTATATAGAATTTAAGGGAGACAGAACCATCTTCTTATTTCATTATGATTGGTATATATATATATATATATATACACACACACAATACAATGCGAAAAAGTTTCCATAAGATAATACTCGCTCCGTCCCCGCCAATTTTTTTACCTTTGCTTTTGGCATAATTATTAAGGAAATGGTAGGGGTTCACTTGTGATGGTACTTGATGGATGACATGTGGATAATAGTCTCATTGGGTGATCAAATTACTCATATAGATTACTTTCCTAATATATAAAGGTAAACAAATGAATGAGAAACCTTAAAATGTAAATGGTAAAATAAATTACCGGGACGGAGGGAGTATATTCTAGACTCCTCTATAATATGGACATCCATATAATAATATTTGATAACAAACATGTGTTTTTTTTATATATATACTAGTTGTTGCGGTGCGCCCTATCGGAGGTCACCCCAATTTGGCTAATCCTTGAGCAAACCATTTTATGAGACATTAAAATAGAAACGGTGACTACCTTTTACCTAGCAAGAAACGTCTATCGGACTTATACTACAAGCAAGAAAGACACATGAAAAACAACATTTTTGTAAAATATTTAAAGCACAACATGGGTAAATTATAAATTATAATGTCATGGCCAAGGTGGCGTAACTGCTAAAAACAAAAGTAGACAGTGCAAACAGAAGTAAAATAGAAGATAACAATGCAAAAGTTAGCGTACAACATGATATGCTTAATAAGTTTCTGTTTCCTTTTCTTATGGCACCGACGTATAATTCATGGGAACAAAGCGCTTAAGGCGGGATGGACATTACTTAGGCGGAAATAACTAATCTGGTTTTTTTTAATATTTGTTTCGTTGAGGCACAATTGGTATAAAGAGTAACATAATCTTATGACAAGGTTTTCTTAGATGGATATTTATACTACACTTATATAATTAGTCTGATATAATTCTTTTTATAGGTATAATTCTTTTTTAAAGGATTCTCAAATTATATAACTATATAAGCGCGCGCGTTTTTCCAATTTAGTTATTAAATTTAGAAGTAAATGTCAATCTTAACGTTGACTTTTAACACTGAATTTAGAGTTACCTGTCACGCAATTTATGATAATGCTTCGTTGTGATTGTTAAGAAATAGTAACGTAAATTATAAGGTACGAATGCTTTCTCATCCTCTTTCCCTCCCTCCCCTCCTTTCCATGTTTCTCTTTCTCTCTTCCCCTCTGCCTTCGTCGCTGCCTATTTCACTTCTTCGCCACCCTTCTCCTCTTCCCATCTGTTGCCACCACTTTTCCATTCTTCTCCTTTCCAATAAATATAGATATGATGGTAATAAATCAAGTGGCTCACAAAACTCTGTTCGTTTCATTACTTACCACCACAATTATAATACTTCCATATATATTACCTTGCTCTTTTTTGTTTCTCTCTTTCTCCTACTCGTTTCCATATATCTTTGTCTTTCTCTTTCTCTCATGCCCCTTATTTCTCCCTCTCATTCCTTTTTGGCGTTGACACCTTATTTTTTCCCTCTATATTTCCTTCCAGTTTCATTACTTTATAACTTTTCACTGTTTGACGATTTGTTGTTCTATTCCACTTTTCCCTTTCTCTTTCAATATACACCCTACCTTCATCGCTTCCTCCCTAATTTCCCCTCTACCTTCCCCCTTAGCCATCGAATCTTGCTCCTCCTTTTCTCATATGTCATTGCCTTTTTCCCAATGTCCTCCTTCTCCCTACACTCCTTATCCCCGCCGCCTCATCCTCCTCCTTGTCCTTTTTCCTTCTGGCTTTCCCTTAATTGCCTCTTAAGCATTCTTTTTTTTATCCCCTCCAACCCATCATCTCCTCCACACCCTCCACTTCCTCCTCCTCCTCCTTCACCTATCATTTATCATTCTCCAACCTTTACTTGCCCCCTCCATGTCCTTCTCTAATTCTTTTTCTCAGTACTTTTGACTCATAATCTCTTTCCCTTTTCATTTCTCTTTCCTCTTCGTAACATAGACATAATATTGATAATTGAATATGATTTCAGAATATTTAAAAAATACACATATAAGTAATACAACAAGGATTAGCAAACCCTTTACCGAAAGACTAATTCACATACTAACCCTTGTTTCATAACATTTTAAATCAAGTCATTGACACAAGGAAAATAAAGACATAGAAAACTCGTGGACATTGTGCTTGCATGGCATTTATTACACCTAGTGGTATACTCTGTTAGGCTGATATGTGAGTTATTAATCCAAAATTTCTTAAATATTCTTCCTTTAACGCAAAATAGTAAGCTACATCTCTGTCTATCTATAGTTACATTTGTAAAAAGCAAAGCTGAGTAGGAATATATATGTGTAGTGTACGTCTTGGTATGTAGGTCTGAAAGGATTGCCTATGCTATTAAGTTTGATCAAGGTTAGTAAAAAATTTCTTTGCCACTACTCTTTCAAATAAAGCAACTCCTTCACCGCCCCAAAAGGCAATGATTATTCATATACAGTGGTGCAGGTCTAAGCCTACACCAAGACTAGATACATCTGCTATTTCATATTCTTCTGTGTGATATGACTATATTTTTAGTAGGCTAATTAACTCCCAAAAATCAAGAAACAATATTGTCTTATCGTCCCCGTCTGAAGCCGGTTTTACAATGAGTGGTCTTGTCACAATGTTATGGCCACAATACCAAAAGCTTTCTGGCAACCCCATCTGGATTAAATGGTTTCTAGTTAACATTGTTGGAAAAAGCAGTCATGAGATAACCCTTCATCACTTGCACGGGAATTTCGGGAGCAAAAACAAATCACGAAAACACTAAAGGCATGTTGGCTTGATTTAAAACACTAACCATATGTCTAAATAGTTTGTTGTGGGAACTTTTGTATAAGACTACATGTCTGTTGGTGAGCAAACCAAAGAAAAAGATGGTAAGCGTGTTTGAACTTTCCGTTAAGATCATTTTTATAAGAGGTTCATTTGTGCCACTGTCCAGCACATAATATCAACGAAAGTAAGCCTATGTAATATTCTTTAACTCTGTAGGTTGAAGTCATATAACTCTGACCTTACCTGATCTTATTTGATATTTTAGCTTGTTTGAACTTTTGTACATCACTTAGAAATAGACTGTAACCTTATTTAACTCAGTAGGATGAAGTGCATCTAACTATGTTGAAGGCAAGATAGAACAAATTACATCCCATAAAGAGGAAACACACCATAGGCAGTCATACCACACCGCCTCACACGCATCATCCCGAATCTCTGAAAACACGGTAAAAAGAACAAACAAATTAAACAATACTCGTTAAAATAAACAACTAAACATAGTAGGAACAATAAGAAAATAAGGAAGAAAACATATTAGTCAACAAAAAAGCAAGTACGCGAGCAATTAGAAACCAATAGTACAACTCACATGCAACGAAGCCTGCATAATCTTTCACCATTTTCGCCCAACTACAAACGCTACTACAACCGTTGTCTCATTGTAAGCCCAACACCTAGTAAGAGGAACATAATAAGAATATGAGAGCTTCATTATGAAAAGATTGAGACCACAGCCAGTAAAAAGCCGGGAAGAGTACGACGGGCCCCAAACCCTTAGACTACAGGCCAAACAAACAACCTAAACCAAAGCACGGAAACTACATTCCATACAAGCAATCCCACGCAGACAACCTGTATAAAAGTACGGTACAAATGCAATGTAAGTGCAGCCTAAGAGCAGATACGACGATATTGTTAAAGCCATTATCTACTTACTCAACAAACATTGAAACCCGCTATAATAACATATCATACATGCAGACATTAGCAGACATCGTTCAAGCTTATGCGCTATCATTAATAGGTCAATTGCAAGGTAGCCACAACAAACACCACATGGAAACAACAATGGCCTTGAATAAAGGGGTAAACTCAATAACCCCACATACCCCAAAAAGACCAACAAAGCATATACCCAAAGTATTAATTACCCAAATAAGAACACATAAATATTCAGAGTAAGGATAGACGAAGGAAGAAACCCAATAACCCTTACACACACAATAACGACCAATAAAACATGTAACCCAAGTAGTAATCACAAAAATAACACATTACAGTTCCGAGCGAGGAGATATGGAGTACACACAGATAAATAGGCAGATGTTCACTATACACTTATGACATGCAACACGAACCAATGAAACCTATTATAGTAAAACCTAGCTAAGTATGATAACTCACCTCGTCCTTTGTGCGCCTACCGAATCTATATCGCTTACTACCTTTATTTCAGTTCTCCCTACCGTCCTTATCAAAATGACAACGCTTCTTCCAATTTCTAAAATGACAATGTCTATACCTCTTTATCGAACTTAGTATGCCACCGTGTTATAATTTAGCTCATTATCTAATTAACTCTAACCTTAATTTTAACTCTCCATTCAGTTCTCACCCGCTCCTTCTCGCACTACTATCTCACCATCCACATCCATTCCCACTCGTCTCAAAATTCTGTTAAAACATAAAACATTAACCGCGGTTAAAAGCACATATACACATGATGTAAAAAACATATACCTCAGAAATGGCGGACTAACAATCAAAGCACCTGAAAGACACATAATGGTTTAGGTCGAATGGTTGACATGGCTGCAACTCTATTTGTTATGCTAAAATGCATGCAAGATCTGACCTAATTAAATCTCTATCAACCTAAATTATCACAACCTATTAATCTGTACTACATAATAGAATAACCATAGAGTAAGTGGATGTCCTCAGTCCAAATAATGACAAAAAACCCCAAATATACTCCCTACGTAGTCAACTGGTGAAAAAATGGCTCACAAAATCTTATGGAAGATGATCTTAGGCCTTGAAAATTACGGTTATCCCGAAAACCCAGAAGCTTACGCTTGGGAGATAAGTAGTTTAAAGGGAGACAAATTTTACAATTTAAAAAAGCAACAATAAGGGTAAATTGGAAGGGGTCATATATACATAATTAATTATGCACCAAAACAAAGGTAGAAAATGACAAGTAATTACCTACATAGAAGGTTTCATCAATTATCTGTTACAACAACAACAATCAACTTTCATCATCATTAGCAATAGCCCCATCATTGCCACCCTAATCATCATCATCGTTATTAGTAGCAATAGCACCATTAACATGATTAGTAGTAAGTACATGCAACATAATAATGGCAATAATATTGATAACAGTAAGAACACCACTAACAATAATATAAGTGGTAATAATAATAACAATAATCAAAGAAGTATGCCAGTGATAATGATACTTGCATTTGAGAGGCGAAACTGCTATGGCACTCCGACCAAGGTCGAAACTTTATATATGACAGCCTCGTGCTTTTAAAACAGTAGTAGCAATTTACAAATTGATATAGACCATGAGAAGAGAAGAAATAAGAAAATGAATGAACACGTTTTATGACCAAATTTCACAGCATTTGTATGTGCCACGTGTCGAGCGAGGAATTTTAATGACAATATGACATGGATCAATGACGTAGAAGCAGAACCTGGAGGTAGGATCTAGAAGGAGAACTTAAGGTTGAACCTGGAGCCAGAACCTGAAGTATAACCTGGAGCTAGAATTTGGAACTAGAACATGAAGTAGAGTCTGGAGCCAGAATCTGGAAGTAGAGCCTGAAGTCGAGTCAGGAATAGAGTCAGAGGCAGAACCTGGACCCAGAGTCCGGAGGCAAAATCTGGACCCAAAGTCCGGAGGCAGAATATGGACCCAGAGTCTGGAGGCAGAATCTGGAGGAGCAAATGGGAAACGCTGGAGGCAGAAATCCGGAGAAGAGGGATGCCATGGTGGATGCCATTGCAGGTCACGAGATGATGACATTCCTAAATGCTTGGAGTGGCTAAAACCAGGTCAAGATGCGTCCAGACGACCAGGAGAAAACAACATTCTAATCAGAACGAGGCATATATTGCTACAATGTAATGCCTTTTGGTTTGAAAAATGTTAGGTCCACTTATCAGAGATTGGTGAAAATGATGTTCAAAGAGCAAATAGGCAACACCATGGAGGTATACATCGATGATATGGTAGTAAAATCAAAGCAAGCTACACAGCATGTAGAACACCTGGCTGAAACGTTCAGGACCCTGAGAAAGTACAAGATGAAGCTGAATCCATCAAAGTGCACCTTTGGGGTTTCCTGCGGGAAATTCTTAGGGTACATGGTGACCCAGAGGGGAGTTGAGGCTAGCACTGAACAAATTAAGGCCTTACTACAGCTGGCGTCACCCCAAAAGCCAAAAGACGTGCAGCGCTAAACTGGAAGAGTAGCGACTCTCGGCCGTTTTATATCAAGATCCTCGAATAGGTGCAAATTATTTTAAGACATACTCAGGAGGAGCCAGAGATTCGAGTGGACGAAGGAGCACGAAAAAGCATTCAGCGAGCTGAAGCATTATCTCAGTACTCCACCACTCTTATCAAAACGAGAGTCAGGAGAACCTTAGTTCCTGTACCTATCAGTTACTGACGCAGCAGTCAGTGGTGTGCTAGTACGAGAGCAAGAAGGTGCCCAGCATCCAGTATACTATGTCCGTAAGTCTCTGCTTCATGGAGAGACCAGGTACACATCACTCGAAAAACTTGTTATTGCGCTTGTTACAGCATCTTGGAGGTAACCAACTACCCTTTGAAAACCATTATGAGAAAACCATAATTATCTGGGAGAACATCCAAGTGGCCCGTTCACTTAAATGGCTACGACCTAAAGTTCATGCCTCGTACCGCAATAAAATCTCAGGCTCTAGCAGACTTTATTTCCGACTTCAGCCCTACCCTCTAGACTCAGGCAGAAAACGATATCCTCACCTTAGAGGAGGACAAAGGCCAACAGGTGTGGGTGCTCAATGTGGACGGCGCCTCTAACATGAATGGGGGCAAGAGTAGGTCTGGTGCTGAGATCACCTATGGGAGACCTCATAGTACGGGCATATCGATGCGAGTTCAAGGCGACAAACAACGAAGAAGAATACGAGGCCTTTATTCTGGGCCGCCAACTGGCCCAGATCTGAAAATCAGGCACATCGAGGTCTGCAGCGACTCGCAGCTTATAGTCAATCATGTGAATGACTTGTATGCAGCCAGCGACTCCAAAATCATGTCTTATCTGGAGGTAGAAAACGATTTTTCTCTCAGGTTTGCAATGTTCAAAAATAAACAAGTCTCCAGGGACCATAATGTGGAAGAAGACGCCTTAGCTACTCTAGGGCAACATTCAAACTAGGTATAATCTCTACAATCCCTCTTGTCCATGTGCTGGTGTCTGTCATATTGAAAAATGATCAGGAGGAAAGAGCAGTGGACGAAGGTAAAACCCGCAGCCAGTGGCTGCAGGAAGCCGACATATTATGCAATACAACCCGTCAGGAGGAAACCCTCGACTGGAGGAAACTATACCAGGAGTGGCTGTAGAATGACCTACTGTCACCTGATAAAAAAGAGGTAAAATGTTTTAAGATGAAAGCAACCAGATTCGTACTAATCGACGGTATTTTGTGCAAGAAATCCCTCGCTGGACCTGACATGAGGTGCCTAAACCTGGTGGAAGCCCAGACTGTATTGCATGCCCTCCAAAGTGGCGAATGTGGAAATCATGCAGGGGGCAGGAGCCTGTCCAATAAAGTGCTAAGACAAGGCTACTTCTGGCCAACGATGCAAAAGGACGCTATGGAATACACAATGAAGTGTGATCCCTTCCTGAAACATGCGGCAGTCAGCCACCAGCCAGCAGAACCCTTACATCTCGTGATATCACCTTGGCCCTTCATGAAGTGGAGAATGGATATCGTGAGAAAATTACCTAGAGCTCCTGGAAACAAAGTCTTCATGTTAGCCATGAGAGACTACTTCTCTAAGTGGATCGAGGCGGAAGCATTCCCCCAGGTGATGAAAAAGAAAGTTATATCTTTAATCAAAAGGAATATCATCTGCAAATTCGGCATTCCATCAGAAATAATATGTGACAACGGGTCCCATTTCATCTCCAACAAAACCCAAGCATTTTGTGACAGGTGGAATATCTCTTTGCTGAAATCTACCCCCGGGAATCCCCAGTCCAATGGTCAGGCGGAATCTAGTAATAAAATCATCATGGACAACCTGAAAAGACGACTGAAGGAAATTGGAGGCAGATGGGCAGTGGATCTACCACTAGTTCTTTGGTCCGATAGAACCGCCCCCCAAGTTGGCCACCGGATAAACACCCTTAAGCCTGGTGTTTAGAGCAGAGTTTGTCATTCCATCATAAGTGAGGGTCCCCACCCACAGGTATGGATGCATAATAGAAGATAGGAATCAAGTGGAAATGGCCAGCAACCTAGATACAATAGACGAGCTCAGAACCCGCACCTAGATCAGGATGGCCTCATCCAGACAGACGGTAGACAGAAACTACAACAAATATGTAAAGGTAAGAACTTTTTGCAGGTGGGAGACTGGTCCTCATAAAGGTCTTCCAGAACACCAGGAACCAGAGAGCGGGAAAATTCGCCTACGACTAGAAAGGCCCATATCAAATCGAAAACATAGTGAAAATGGGGTCTACCGACTCATGACAATGGAAAGAGAAATCATTCCTAAACCATGGATTATCATCCACCTAAAGAAATATTACGTCTGAAAAACAAAGCGACAGATAGGCACTCAGTCTGCCAGATACAACTCTGTCAGGATCCAGGTTCCTCAGAAATTTTCATTCTTAAAATACTTAATCTTTTTATAAGCATCTCTTTTTCTTTGTTGGGGAAATTGTTTCTTATTCAAAACACCTTTTCTCTTTGAAAGTATACAAAACCTTTGTAAATAGTTTTACACCCTTGAAATATTTCTCGAATTACTGATAAGTGAATATTTGTATGATTTTAACCCCCATTTTAGCTCGGTTTTGTATGTCATTTGTGCTTTGTTAAGCCATTTTATGAGCTAATATCGTCTTCTAGGCGAATTCCTATGTTCTAACATGTTTTGTAGGGAAAGTGACGTTTCTACGCCCTTTTTCTATATTCCCGAACATTTGCTAAGAACCCGACGATTTGAAGAAGCAAGCTTGACCAAGTGAAAGGCATTTCAAGAAAGTTTACTAATTCAAAAGAGAGAAGAAGTAAAGACGATGTCGCAGTTGTCAGAAGATCAAACAGTTGGGCAAAGAATTCATCGCTTTACATCAAACCCTATCAACAAACCCGACTCAAGAGGTCAAGGGAGATGTTGGAAGTCAAGTCATATGCAAGGGGAGATGAAACGAGAGTCAAAGGACCCAGATGACAACTTACCCGATCGGGTAAGTGTGTACCCGATCCGGGATCTCTGCTGCTTCGAGCAAATTACTTCAACTTCCTTCTTTTGTCCTATATGTTCAATGCTCGACCCCTCCCCCACGAAACCCTAATGCTATATAAAGGATGCTCCAGCCACTCTTCTCAACACATCTCACACATCTCTTCACACAATTCTCTTCTACATTTCTCTTTACAAAACCTAGATTAGGAGGAAGGGTGAACTAGCCTCTCTTCACTCATTTTCTTCTTCCTTTTCATCTTTAGTTCTTAGTTTATTTCTGTCCTTTCTACATCAAAATCTTAGCTTAGATTTAGGAATTTCAATCTTTGTAATCTACTTAGTAGGGTTCAAGTGTTGTAATTCAAGGAACGATTATTCTATGCAAGGGATTTCTATTATTGTTATCACTTTCGTTGTTGATCGTCACCTAGGTATTTCTATTTTATCCTTTGTTTAATGTCTTTATGTTTTCCATTTGATTGTTATTTTCTTTCAATGTTATCTTAGATTCATTTTAGTACCGTTATAATCGTCATTTCATTTCCTAGATTGTCAATTTAGCGTCGTTATTATCGCCATATAGAGAGTCTTAAACTATTGTCAAAACCAACTAAACATGTCTATCCTAGTTTTTATTATTATCATCATCTTAGATATAAACATTATCATAAGTGAGTAGTCACCTTTCTAGGGTGTAGGGTAGCCATGCTAGATTGATTAAAAGATGTTAATTGGATGAAATAAATTTTGCTTTTAAAACATTGTGTCTATGCATGTTTGGACTTTAAACGATAGTTAACGATTTCTGGCCGAAAATCATCGACTAAAATGGAATTCTTTTCCAAGGTAGAGATACGTGCATTGAATAGACAAAGCATGACATGGTAGATTAAGACCTAGTAAATTGTCTAAAAGCCTGCTAGACCATCTGATCTATGATTGTAATGAACACATCAATCTTACGAACTCACAATGAATTATTTGCATGTTCCATATCCAATTGCATCAATATATTAATCTACATGTGTGAACCTACTTCCCTAGATGCTTTTCATTATTGTTAATTCATCATTTGCTTTTTTATTGCTTTCATCTTTAATTGCTTTTAGTTTTTTCATTTATGCCTTTTGTTAGTTTAGACATCATAATCCCAAAACCCAGATATTCGTTAGATAAGACCAAATTGCGAGACATTTCACATTCTATAGGAAACACCATCTCCCTGAGGATCGACCCCTACTTCCCTAATTACATGATT
>JAIUZE010038672.1:0-12325 GCA_022085475.1 Heliosperma pusillum | reverse complement strand
AAAGCTTGATCATCAAAACAATTTACTACCCATGGCTTCTTGCAAAGCTGTCCAGAATCGGGAACTGAATCTCGGATCACGATCTGAAACTATATCTTTAGGAACTCCATGGTAGCGTACTATCTCTTTCACATAGGCACCAGCTAAGACCTCTATATTCCAAGTTTCTTTGATAGGCACAACTCTGGCACACTTGGTTAGACGGTCTACAATAACCCAGATAGCATCCTTTCCACTAGAAGTTTTTGGTAATGCCATCACGAAGTCCATAGAAATAGACTCCCATTTCCACAGAGGAATTTCCAAAGGTTGCAGTAAACCTCCAGGTCTTTGATGATCGATCTTCACCTTCTGACAAGTCAGACATCTACTAACATACTCCTTTACTTCAATCTTCATCCTAGGCCACCAAAATTGTGGTCTCAAATCTTTATACATACTCCTTTCATAGCTCGTATGGAGCCGTGTTGGCGTTTTTAAAAGATCTTACTTTAGGAATTTTAATAATTGTAAATTTCCAAATGTGAGTTCATAAACTCTATTTGAATATGTAATTGGTCTTCCTTAATTCAAATAAGATGTAACGTTTAGACACAATCCCAAATTAAGAATCCAATCCATAACTTCGGTGATTTATAATGATCCAATCATTATATTTCTAATATGATCAATTAGTCGCAATACTTTATGTTTATGATATTAACTTTGTATAATGAAAAGTTTAAGAACATAAAAATTTCATAAATAAAATGACTTGAGTTGAAAACCAAGGCATTAGAGTACAACCATTGTTTTCTAAAAATTGAAATTTAAAATAGTTTCCATGTCAAAATATAGAAATCAAGATAGTTCAAAAACAATAATCAAAATACAACAACAAATAGAAGACAAATAACAAAATATCGCCAAGCCAAATCATAGGTCTCCTCTACGTGGTGGCTATTTTAGCTCTTTGGAGATCCTTCTAGACTTGCTTTGCCTTGTCCTTCTTCTCATGCCCTAAATGCAATCAAAAAGGGTGGTGAGAAACACAACTTTTATCAAAATACCAAAGTTTATTTTAAAATCAATAACATAAACATTGGGAACAAAATATTACCGACTTGATGAAGAACTCGTCCAGCTTTCATGTCTCCCAACTATTTGGAGCAATCACGCTTCCAATGGCCCATGCCATAACAATAATGACACTTGTCTTCGGTCGCAGCTCCTTTTTTGGCCTTGGAAGAGCTATTTCCAATAGCCTTTCCCTTGACCTTATAGGAGGGAGTGGGCTTGTTTCCCTTGGTTCCACTCTTCTTGAACTTCGTTTTGCTTTTAGCATTGATATTCAAAACACATATTCTTGTACTAGCATGAAAACCTATGTCACGTTCGGCTTGCACAAGAATCTTAAGGAATTCATGAACCATGATGGTGGCATTTTGCATGTTGAAGTTCACCCTAAAATTGACAAACCCTTTGATTCGACTTAGGGAGTGAAGTATACGATCAATGACAAGTTGCCCGGGAATCGTTATTCCTTGCTCCTTGAGCACCTCAACGTACACAATCATTTTGAGCACGTGAGGGCTAACATTTTGACCCTCCTTCATATTGAGGTCGAAGAATTGAGATGTGGCTTCATATTGGACTATTCTTGGACCTCGTGAAAACATGGTCACGAGCTTGGAGTAGATCTTATAAGCGGATTTCCTCTTATTGCCATTCCTTTGAAGCTCGCCATCCATCGAGAAGATCAAGACATTTTTATCGCGACCGATTCCTTTTGGTAGGCCTCATAGGACTCTCATATGGCGTTTGATGACCTTGCATTAGGAGCGGTGGGAGATGCCTCAGTGAGGTAACTAAGCTTACCATCACCTTCGGCGGCTAGGCGAAGTTGCCCATTCTAATCCGCGAAATTTGAACCATTATTTTTGAGTTTGCATCGATCTATGAAGGATCATAGCCATGATACGTTGGTGCGTTGTGGTGCGGGAGGTCGAACTTCGTTATCGTTTTCCGACATTGCGAATTAAACAAGTTTGACTACAAAAAAGGAGCTGAAAGAAATGTCAACATTTATCGATTTAACCACTTGTAAACATTTTAAACAAGTTAAGCATTTATATAATGACCTCTACCCAATTACACAAATGATCCCATACCCAAATTCTACATCAACTCGGGTTTATGTGAGCCACGACTTCCACGACCTTAATTAATATAATTTGGTGGGTTAACTCTTTAACCGATTCTACAATTAGAATTCTTAGTCGATGAAATACATATATTATCATCTTTAGCCCGGGACACGTGGCCACGGACCATAATCTTTCCGTTAAGAACAACCAAACTTCGATGTAATAAGAATTTATTACCCCACTTACCCAACGTAAAAAGGAAGCACCTCGGTGAGCCGAGCCTACCACCTTATGAAATTGGGATTCATGGGTTGTACTATTTGTCAAGGATAAATCTCAAATAATAAAATAGAGGTCAAGTCAATTTATTATCTATCTCCTTTAAATGAAATAAATTGGTGATCTATCGATAATTATAAATGACATGGTCAATTACTCGATAAAATTCATGTGTGATTTATATGGCGATTTGGCATGCATGTAACATATTAATAAAATTCAAAAAATAAAGTAAATTCCTAGTATGGCCTTCCTAGAAATAAAAAATCAAATAATCTATTTACAAATTTATAAACCAACTCCTTTGGTCCCTTGAACTTCACGTGCACGCCTCCTAAGGACACCGTCTTTTACGCAATGCCTTTCCGAATGACTCTGTCTTTATGGAACTCCGGAATTACAAATAAATTACAAAATGTATAATATAATTACAAGACTTTCCTATTATACATATGTAAAAATTTAATATTACAATAAAAGTGATACGAGATCACATCAAATTACAACCGAATCAATATTCCCTTACATTACGGGTAATATCGATTAAAAACTAAGGCCATACTAAGACAAATTACATAATTCAAAATAACATAAATCCAAAAATCACATTCATCCATTCAAAATGCAGCCTAATTATATGTAATATTCATGCAATATAATGTCCCAAATATCCCTAATAAATTATACCGTATATAACTTGGTTTTACGGAAATGCGTGATAATAACCAATTAAAATCATAAATCAATATTTAAATCAAATTTATTGCACGTTTTTTGTTCTTATTCACATAAAACTTATGAAATAATTCCAAATTTAATTAAAATAATTCAAAATTTGAATATAAAAATTTTGAAAATTATGGAACATTTCCATGACCCTCAATATATCTAAATTTTTGGAAAAAAAGTTTGAATTATTTTAGAGAAAAATATAGTTGCATTTAATCGATTATATTAAATAAAATACTTATAACATACGAAAATTAATCTAATTAATTTTATAATTTTACATCTGATATGAAAAATATATATACAAATTATAATAATTTTATCATGCCACTAATTGTTTTTTAGCCATTTATGCCAAAATAATCACTATTTATGACCTTTTAACCTTTAAAAAATCATAAAGCATGCAAAATAAATCAGATTTTTCTCATATTTTACATACAATAGGTAAACTATGGATGTGCTATCATACTAAACTTTTATGCCTAGATTCAAAGTCTAGCTATATTTACTAAATAAAAGTTCATTTTACTCATTAAAATGTGTTTATATTACTAAAAATCATTAAATTAGGCAATAATTATCCATAGATCATAAAAAAGACCTAAAACCATTTTAGGACCAGAAGGAATATCATGCATAAATATTTCGTGATTTTATCAAATAAAACATAAAACTTCGAGTTTCATTTAGTTACTTTTAACTTGTAAAAACTATTAAACGATTTGCATGCATCATCGAACATGGCTCTGATACCAATTGTTAGGTTCATTAACCTACTCTTAAGACTCTTTTTAAGATTAACTAATTAACTCTTTAATTAGCTCCCTAGATCTAGAGCTTGCAAACAAATTAAAACAAAGTTTGAATAGAAAATTTGTTCCTCACATTGAGTTTTGGACGAGTAAGAGCACAAGTGTAAGATACCTTCTTACTCTTTTTCTTGAGCTTAAGGATGGTGGGATGAACTTCCTAGTTTCAAGTGTAGGAACACTCCTCTAAGTTGCACCTAGACTATCACTTATCCCTCAACTATTGATTTACTAGAACAGTAGGTGAGTAACCCTTAATATATGTATACTAACACTCTTATGACTACACTTAGTAATGTAGTGGTAGTACTAGAAAAAAAGTTCTATGAAACTTCTTAAGTTTATAATGAATATATGATTTCTCGTGAGAAGTTGGAGTAATTAAAAATGAGATGAAGTAGTGATTAAACAAGGGGAAAACATCCTTTTATTTACCTTACAAAACCGGCACCACCATGGGGAAGGGTGGCTTGCCTTTTTCTTTTTGTCTTAACATAGCTTTAGGGTGGGCTATAGGCATTAGGTACTAATCATGTTCCTTAATCTTGATTAGAAAAAAATTAAAGCCTAAACCCTATCCCACACTATGTAAAACCGGTGCACCCATTTTAACATGGGTGTCCCTTTTATTTTGTGATTTTGTCATTTGTCACAAATGTGACATGTGATATATGATATGTAACTTAGCTTATAAATATGCATTCAACTAATTTAAATGCAATTTCATAACAAACAAAATGGATCATCTCCTATTTGATTAATATGATCTAAAACTAATTGTAATCATAATCAACCAATCATGCTTATCTCAAATGTTTCATAAACATTAAGCATTCTTAGTAATATAACAATTAAATTATTACATTGAATCTTATTTAATCATATTACAATAAGATATAATTCTCACTAATTATACAAACTTATTCTATTTAAGGGATTAATTAATCTGTATCGTTATTCAATTATTAAATATTCTAGATTAGGGAATTGTCCTTTCGGTGTGTCCTCAAGGGATCAACTGATCACCACCGTCATAGGACAGTAACGTCAAACTCTAGTATGCCAATCGTTACTGATTAATGTGGACCAGTTGACTATAATATTCATCATCCCTTGAATTCTTGTTATTGAGATTTATTATTTAAGTGATCGCACTATTGTTGAGGACCCTTACTCCAACATGTACATCTTGTCACCTTCGGGATTAATTGAATAGGGAGATAGATGAGCTTTATCAAGAATCTTCTTCCTAAGGTCAAGAACTTTGGGAACAAACAATCGGCCACGAAAATGAAGAAACATTTAGCATCAAGGGTGATATCTTTAGCTTTCCCTTCAAGTAGTACCTACGTAATCAAACCCATTCTCCAGAAGCTCCAGCTTCAATCTACAGAATTTAGCACAAAGATCATCGGGAAAAACCTGAATGACACTCAAAGAATGAGTTGCTTTCCTACTAAGAGCATCAGTATCTATATTAACCTTTCCTTTATTATCGAGCAACTCTATATCATAGTCATTCACCAACTCTAACCAACTTCTTTGCCTCATATTCAACCTATTTTGGGTGAATATGTACTTCAAACTATTATGATTGGAATAAATACGGCAATGCACTCCAATAAGATAATGCCTCCAAACCTTCAAAGCATAATTAACTGCGGCAAGCTCAAGGTCATGTATAGAATAGTTTACCTCATGAAATTTTAATTGTTGAAATGCATAGGAAACAACCTTCCTATTTTGCATTAGAACACACAGTAACCCCATCTGAGAAGAATCACGAAACAAATCAGAATCAACACCATGTTCAGGTATATTCAACACGGGGGCAGTAGTTAACCTTTTATTTGGCTTCACGAGCTTCATTCCACACAAACTTGATCTCTTTCTCAAAAATATGGGTCATCGGTCTAGCTAGCTTGGAAAAGTCATGCACAAAGCGGCGATAGTAACCTGGTAAACAAAGGGAACTTCGGATCTCAGCTACATCGGTAGGAGTCTTCCAATCAACTACGGGTTCGATCAACGAAGAATCTACCATGACACCTTCTATATAAACTACATGCACAAAAAAAGACACCTTAGGAAACCAAAAATCACATTTATTGAACTTAGCAATCCCCTTTAACGTCAATGAATCTCCAAAATGGTAACAAGATGATCGGCATGCATGCTCTTCATCGGACTTATAAATGATGAGGATATCGTCAGTGAACACCACAACACACTTATTAATAAACTCACTAAAGGTATGGTTCATTTGATCCATGAAGATTGCGGGATTATTCGTCAAACTAAATGGCACCACCTTGAACTAAAAGTGACCATATCTTTTACTAAAGGCGGTCTTAGGAATGTCGGACTCACAAACGGAAATTTAGTGATAACCGGCTCTCAAGTCAATCTTGGAAAATGTAGAATCACCTTTGATTTGATCAAATAAGTCTTCAATTTTTGGCAAAGGATACTTGTTTGATTGTAACTCAATTAAGCTCTCGGTAATCAATGCAAAGTCTTAAGGAACCATCTTTCTTCTTCACAAAAATCACGGGAGCACCCCAAGGCGAGGCACTCGGATGAATAAAACCTTTCTCAATCATCTCATGAAGTTGCTTTCTCAACTCCTTCAACTCGGTTGGAGCCAATAGGTAGGGAGCTTTACCAATGGGACCGGTTTCGGGAAAAAGTTCGATAGAGAACTCAACATGACGCTCGGGGGAATCCCGGCCGGGCAACTCTTCGGGAAAGAAATATGCAAATTTACGAACAATGGGCACTTCTTAGAGCTTAGGCAATGAAGTAGGGGAAGAAGTGACCACACACAAGTAGGCTTGGTAACCCTTTCTCACCATATTCACCAACTTCAAAGCCGAAATCAACCTCACACCAACTTGGGAACGGGTTCCCTTATAGGTTATACAGACACCTAAATAACTCTTAATATATATTTTTTGATCTCTACACTAAAATCTAGCATAATATCTAGCTAACCAATCCATACCCGATATTTCATCTAATTCCCCAAACGGAAAACGAAGAGAGGTTAGCGGGAAAGATTGTCCCCGCGATGGAAACATGGACATCGAGATATATAAGAGAACGAGAACATGAAGTGATTTCTCTAAAAGGCAAGGGTATAGGAGTATCGTCACTTGGAGTAGACTCAAGGGCAAGCTTATCATAAATGGTAGATAATACGAAAGACATGGATGCGCCGGTATCAAATAAGTTAAGCAAGGTTGATCAAGAATGGAAAACATACCGGTAATGATCTTGGGATGAACGGCGTCTTCGGCTCAACTCAAGAAATAGATGGTACCCTTAGGCTTAGCATTAAGGAGCTTCCTATCCGGGGAATCATTGTAGTAAATACCGGGTTTCTTGCAAAAGAAACAAGCCAAAGGCCTATTGTAGCATCCAACTCCGCGGTGAAGGGGTTTCTTGCATCCAACACACTTGCTATCATTGGCTTGAGCATTAGCTTGAGGTGGGGCATATACTCTAGGAATGAACCTCCTCTTGTTAGCATAAGAGATAGAGGATTATGGAACAAATGGCCTCTTCCCATGAAAGGTAGGGCGAGGAACAAAGGAAGGGGCCTTAGCCTTGGCTTCTTCCTTGATGGCCTTCCAAGAACTCTCGACCCAAATAGCATCTTCATAAAGCTCCACAAAATTCACGGAGCTTCCTCTAACCATGCTCTGCAAGACGACACTTAGCTTGTTCCTATAGAAGAACACTCGATCTCCTTCATCCTCTACAAGCTTAGAAGCAAAGTGAGCATGCTCATTGAAATTAGTAGTGAAGTCTTGAACGGACATCTCTCCTTTGTTTATATCCATGAACTTCTTTAAGCTTTGTTGCTTGAGCTCCTTGTTGGAGCTAGTGTCCTCCACAGTTAGTGTGATAACATGAATAAATCTCTTACAGGTTCACAGGGTATACTTAGTATTCTTATCAGTTGATTAACATTTATCGATATCGATTGGCTTGCTAGGAGTTTGATGTTATTGTCATTTTAATGGCGGTGATCAACTGGTGCCTAAAAGTCACACCTAAAGGATGTGTCTGAGAGATGTGATTATATGAATAATATAATCATATTGATGCCTTATTATATGACTAAAAGGTTAATCAATGTAATGATGATACGATTATTTAATAACGATTAAATAATATTAGCTGACACGAACTAAATGTAATTCGTAATTGAATATAAACCGTTATATTTAATCAATGTATATAATATAAGCTTAAACGAATTAAAATGCTAATTCGTAATTAAACATAATATGTTATATTTAATTAGCAAATTATAAATATACGGATATATATAGTTGACGTATATATTATATTACATGCTGATATAACCGAAATAGGAAGGCTAAAAATAGTATTTTTCTTCTCATATTTTTCGGCTAATAAGAGTTAAATAAAAGAAAATATCTTCTATTATTCTTTTATGGTAACTAGGTCAAAAACTCTAACAACAAGAGGAGTAAAAAGGAGAAAAGAGTCCTTCCTTCTACTACTTGAGGGACGACCGAAATAGACAAAAGGAGAACAAGAAAAATTCAGATTTTTCTCTTGAATTCTCTCTATCTTTCATCATCACACAAAAGAAAAATTAGCAGTAACTTTTCTCTAAAATTCTAGCACAAGCAAGGCATATCTCGGAGCATCTTGGGTGCAACAATTAGGAGAATATCGATTTCGATATTGTTCAGAGGCCAAATTTGCTAGGATCAAAGGTTAATTCTAAATTCCTATAATTTTATATTATGCAATTCATTTATGACTCGTAATTCATATACTATAATTTCGTTATAATCTGTAAATTAATGACGAAATATACCGATATTTCTAACAAGTGGTATCAGAGCCAAGGGCTACGAAATTATTTTATATGTTTTCATAATTGATGAAATATAAGATTAGAATCATTTTTTTTTTATTTCTGCCGAGAAAACAAAAAAAAAAAAAAAATTTCGTCCGTACTATTCATCCGTTTAAAAAAAAAAAAAAAAATATGTTTTTCCTTGTTTTTCCATTTTGATTCATTGTAATTGTTGTTTTAAATAGTTAAGACGATAACATGATGAATTTGTAGTTGTTTTGATTTAATAAGGATTAAATTATAAAGTAAATGGAAATCGATTTGAATGCTCATTGCTATATATTTTTCGGTATTCATTGTTTTACATATTCATTTTAAATTGTTAAATTGAATCATCTAGTTTGTATCGATGTTTAATAATGATTAGATGTTGATAATTTGTACCGATCTTGAAAATATTAGTAACATCAAATTAAATTGTATATTTTTTTTTTAAAAAAAAAACCGTGGCTGCCGAAAAAGAAAAAAAAACCGTTTCGTTTTTTTTAAATTTTTTTTCTGGTTGAAAGTTTTTGTTATTATTCATTATAATGATAATGTTTCGTTTATTGTTGTGAAGAAATTCACAATAATTGGATACCCAATTATTTTAAAGAGGTTTAAAATAATGTTGTATTAATTCATGTTAAAGAATATGAATTAAAATTGGATTATGTTTGGTTGGGATTATTGTGATTAATTAAGGAATTATCACATAATTTTGATCATTTTAAAAGGTGGTTTGGATAAATTACTCTTCATAATTAAAGTATTATGTCTTGAATGTTTAATTTATAGTTGATGCATTTTATCTTGTTGAATGAATGGTTGAATGGTTTAATTTACGTATTTTTGCAATCGGTTGTAATTTGTATTACCTAGTGTGGCCTTAGTTGATCATGTTTTCGTAATGATGGAAACATGATCTTTGATGTAATTTTGAGATCTTGAATCTCCACTTTATTTTCATTAAATTATGTTTTTAAATTAGAATGTAAATAGGTTTATATTTTGTAATTTATTAAATGTATTTTGAGAAGACTAAAGATGAAGATCGGATTGCTCACTCCCGCTACATGGACCAAGATGGAACATCAAGACAAGCTTCTCGGGTCCAAATGAGTTGGATTCCAAAGTTGTATTTTATTCATTTTGTTAGATAGGCCACACTAGGACTTTGTAATATTTTATGTATTTTTCCGTTCTTGTTGCTTTTTCATCACATGATAGTTAGTGCATCATATTCCGCCTAAACCAAACCACCTACTACTAAAATGTATGAAAATTGACTCATATAGTTTGGATGTTAGCTATCATGGACATAAAGATGTCACTCGACTTTAAGCCATCATTTTAGTTTATTCATTCTCGCATGCTAGATATTAGTTCACTTAAAATTGAATTAAAATAAAATTGATGGGATTTTCCTCTAAACCTAAAATTGAGACTAGTCTTTATAGGCCAAACTACTATGAATCCCTTCTTCGTCGGTAGGCATATAGGACCTTACTCTCCATATGACCCCTTCTACGTTGGGTAAGTAGGGTGTGTTGACCTATTTTATCTCAACATTATAGTCCGAAGAGTTTCTCGTGATTATGATGGACTAAAGATAGAATTTACAGAAATTTATCGACCAAGAATTCTAAAGGTAGAATTAGCCAAGAGGTTGGCTTATCAATTTACAGATAATTGAGTCTTGGGATCATTTATATAATTCTTGAGGGAGGTTAATTGTATAAATGCTCGAGTCTTTGCATCAAAACAAATTTTTCACTAGACTTAAATTCAAATCGATGAGTATGCTTATTATGGTTTTTCTTCTTTTTCAGAGTAGAACTCGTTTATATTGATAATACTGCATATAACAAATGGCTGGAAATACTGATATCCCTATGCCAAGTACCACGCTCGCGCGCGAATCTTGGCTTAAAGCTTTTTTGGACCACATGAATCGGTCCACGCGACTGAAGAATGACAGGTCCAACTTTGCGGACTGGGAGGCGGCATTACGGAATGCTGCCATTGCTGACGGTAAGCTCAAGTACTTGACTGAGCCAATACCGCCCATGCAACAATACTCATGCAACAATACGAAAGCTAACGAGACACTTGAATATAGTGACTTCGTTATGGAAGCGGGTGCGATAAAGAACGTACTCATCTTCATCTTTCCAATGGAAAGCAATTTGCAAAGATGCTTCATTGCTGTAACACCCTCAAATTTGCGGAAAGAAAAAAAATTATTTAAATACATAAAAGAAATAAGATAGTACAAAACGAAGGTGTCATAAAATAAAAAGGTCATTACAAAACGAAAATAATATTCTACAAAAGAAATATACAAGACGGGAGACATATCTCCCGTATAAATACGGAAATAAAAGTGTATACAATAATATACAACTATGAACCGAATATAGGTCCAAGGTAAATACTTCGCTCGCTAGCTCGTCCATGTACCCCAAATATGCATTCACCACCTGTTCGACCGCATTAAATATAAACACGGAAGCCACAGTCAGTGGGGAGTAACTCCGAGTTCTCCCAGCCACGAAATGTCGAGTGTAATTAAACATGAATAACATAAAAGCAATGTATATGGGAAATACAAAACTTTAACATATATGATATGCTTTTCATGTTATGAAACAAATAACTAACATATAACCTATCATATGAAAGCTATCATGTGAATCCGATAATAAATATAACTCGAGGTAGGGAAGCTGGTATGCTGGCTCAGCGGTTACCATGTAACATGGCCCTGATACACCCAAACCCTAATCAACACGTAATCATGTGAAATCGTTAACAAACGTTATACAAACTCTTATCAATCTTAGCGGCTTGCATTCACCTTCTAAAACTAATAGAATCTACAAAAATGCAAGACCAATACGTTTCTACAAACAGGCTTAAGAGTCCTAGTACAGTCAATGAGAAGATTCTGTAACGCGAGAGGGCTATACCACAAACGTAGGGAAAACATAATAGTCATAGATTCTGATCAGACTGCGACCAAAGCTATTTCCATTCACCGTCCATGACAGTAACCGTCTAGAGAAACTCTAATAGGCGACCCCTAGCAGAGAGGGATGGTAACTAAGCTGGTCCCTGCCCCCAAAGCGGAACTCTTAGGATGCCATGCCCCGACTTGGGGATAAGCCCACCAGGCCCGGGACACAAACGCTATCAGTGGCGAACATATACTCGTTAAAGATAGTACGTGCCTATCAATGTCATGGTCCAAGCTACTCATTTAGAATTAGAATGGTCAAGACGCCATATACTCATACTTCTCTATGGGTACTTAGTCAACACGACACCAACCATATAATCAAACAGTCACGGGAAAAACATCCTATCATGTGACTAATTGCAGATAAATAATAATCAATATCATATCGCCTCATATCTACTAAGGCTAATTCAATAATTAAATACAACCTTACTTGAAGACAAGTCCCCGACCCGAGTCCCGCGACGGGTCATCAGTC
>JAIUZE010038666.1:0-10383 GCA_022085475.1 Heliosperma pusillum | reverse complement strand
TAATTAGCAAGTTTGTGGTAAATGATTTGGGTATTGCCCATATGAACACCAAGTGTTTGATGAAATGTGTGAACGAAAGTTACCATTTTATCAAGCATGGTTTGATCTTCTATTAAGCGACGGTGGTAGAGACGATTAGACTAAGTGTTTATATGGGTGATTTGAGACAAATGCGATAGCTTGTTGATGATTATCGATTGTTGAGACATTGACAATCGATTTTACTCGAATTATTTACCCCTTTCGCTAGTTACCCGACTAACCCATTAAATCCCCCTAAGGTGAACCCTTTACCCTAGCCTTTCCCCTAATTGTTTTCATCTTTATTACTTAGCAATTGCTTGTTTTTCCTAGTTTTTTAGTTAACTTTCCAATCCGTCATATTTTAGGCTAGAATAGGATTCAATCGAACTAGTAGTTGACCTCTCCCATCCTCGTGGATTTAGACCCCTTTATACTACTTTTATTGGGTTATTTTTGATGCTTGTTTTGACGACAAACCGGTCATCAGTGGACTCACAAGAACCTATCTCTCTCTCTCTCTCTCTCTCTATGATATATATATATATATATATATATATATATATATATATAGAATCAGGCTCCTGTGCGAACTTATAGTTCGGTGCGAACTTACGAACTAATTTATTGGCCTTTAAATAAACTCACGGACTAATGTATCTACTACTATTTTTGTTATTCCAACAACATTTCAACCCAAATAAACCCCAAACAAGCAAACACAGCCCCTAATCTTCCTTACCCTCTCACACATCCCCATCCACCACCACCACCACTGCTAGACGTCGGAGATAACCACCGCAAGACGCCGGCGACCACCACACTAGTACCCAACAATGCGCATCCTTACCTGGAGATAAACTACTCGTTTTTCAACCTTCAACTCCGACCAACCTCGACGCTGTCGCTTGTTGACCGCAACACCACCACCACAATTCGAGCCATTTGTGGCTAAAATTCGAAGCCCATTTGTTGACCGCAACACCACCACCACCACTGGTTGTCGGTGACGCCATTTCTAATGGGTTCCGTCTCTTAATTTTCTGGTGTAGTTACTTTTTTAGATATTTTACTCTGAATTGTTTATATATAGTATTTAGATCTAAAATTAAAAAAATTACAAGTGCTTAAATTAATGGTGTCGAGAATTTTGGTGATGGTAATGGACAACAGTGAGAGATAAGGGAGGGAAAGTATTTGGCTTTAGCTCCCTTGTAAGGATGCAGGTAGGAAGGTGGTGCTGGTGTGACGAAGTGACTGACTTTGGTTAAATGAGGTGTTGGTTTAATTAAAAGATTAGTTTGAAAGATTATTAACCTGTGAAAGGTTGGAGTATGCAAATGTGACACAAAGTATCAAATTTTAGAATGAAGGGAACATTTCAAGTTATAATAATCATGTGAATTATGATTTATGCACATTGCAGATAGGTTTGCAGTATAGCGCCTCAATCTTCTGTTGAACACAAGTATTAAATTATTGATGTCTTGTACACTATACAACCTTTTAATAATAATAATAAGCACAAATTCTCATTTAAGTTGCTAGATACACTCCTCTAACTAGCTAGATACACTTGTTTAAGTTGCTAGATACACTTCTTTAATGTGCTAGATGCATACCTCTAACTAGCTAGATACACTTGTTTAAGTTCCTAGATACACTCATCTAACTAGCTAGATACACTCATTTAAGTTCCTAGATACACTCCTCTAACTAGCTAGATATACTCCTCTAACTAGCTAGATACACTCGTTTAAGTTGCTAGATACACTCCTCTAACTAGCTAGATACACTCGTTTAAGTTGCTAGATACACTTCTTTAATGTGCTAGATGCATACCTCTAACTAGTTAGATACACTCGTTTAAGTTCCTAGATACACTCATCTAACTAGCTAGATACACTCGTTTAAGTTCCTAGATACACTTATCTAACTAGCTAGATACATACCTCTAACTAGCTAAATTCATTTATTTAAATTCCTATATACATATGTCTAACTAGCTAGATCCATTCTCTAAGTTGTTAGATACATATGTTTTGCCCAATTATAGTTTAAGGTACAAGCTATCATTTTCCATTTCAATTTGTAACTTAATTTATATTGATAGGAATTATATTTTTGTGATTGATTGCTTTTTTTAATTGAAAAAATGGCATGTTTTGATTCACTCAATTACGTATTGTTACATGCCTTTATTACGATCAGACATTAAACCCCCCAACTCAAACTCTGTTCAAACAATCATGAATCCTTCAATTGCGGCAACTTGATTGAAATTTTCACCAATTTTTTCATTTTTTTGTCTAATTTTCAATAAACTAACAGTTTCACCCTCTTTTCCTGTTTTCATGCCTATTTTCAACTATTTAAGTCAAATTCGTTGGTTGATGATCAACAATTTTCATACTTTGCTCAAGATAAGTTGATAACTACGGAATATTTAACGAACTGCAAATTCATACATCTCCAGCCATCACCTTTTAAATAACAATATCCAACTCGGAACCGCAACCCGAGTCCAAAAGTAACAGAGAACAACCGCGCGAGCCACCATACCTTTCAATCCTCAGGTCGAGCCCACCATTCAAATTGCTTCCATTATCTCTGAGCTAGCATCACTGCACTCCTATAGTTGGAACCTCCCCTGCAGTCCTTCGATCAGACAAACACCATCCTACAGCCCAGCGTCAGAAGTAATGTCGCGGACCACTGCAGCTGCTCCAACATTCGACTCACCTGCAAAATCATAAAAGTCCAACCACCACCATTTGGATACTTCGGTGACCAAAGACGATATCCAACTCGGAACCACAACCGGAGTCCAGAAGCCATGGAGAACCAATCGCCACTTCCTTTCAATCAACAATCTGTAAGATAAACTATCCGATTAATCAAAGTAAACTTCACCCGACTTTGCTGCCCACCATAACGACGACAACGACGCTACCACCACCACACATCACCGTCGCCATTGAGACACCAACGGTGAATGGAACGACTAAGCTAGTACGCCAAAGTAGCTCGCCGTGGTATTTGTGACAAACGGAGCTCCGAGACGGCGGTCTGTTGGTTGATGGGATAAAGAGATGTTGGTGTTTGACCAGATCTAAGCCGCCGATATTAAAAAGAAGATGGCGGTGACGTCGTCTAGCCGGAGCACCGGTGGTCACCGGAAAGGGTATGATGGATAGGTGAGTTTGTAAAGGAGATGATGAAATAGGGGATTGGAAGTGACGAGAAATCAGTATGTTTGGTGTTATAAGGTTGACTTTTCTTAATTACTTGGTCTGACTGTTTTAAGCTAGTTCGTACGGTTCGCACCGTACTTTAGTTCGCACCAGATCCCGCCCCCTATATATATATAGATATAGAGAGAGAGGATGATATATTATATAGATAGTATTATATATATATATAGAGATATATAGAATTATAAATATATATATAGATAGATATATATATAGAGAGACGAGAGAGAGAGAGAGAGAGGGATCATGTAAGTCTCTAGGAAAAGGTGAGTCCTATAAGGCCTCTTATAGGCCCGTGGATTCTTGGAGATGGATGGCTGAGATTGAAACTCTCAAAAATGGATTAGTGGGCTAATTTTCACTCTCTCTCATCTTTATTAATTAACCACTAATCCCATCTTAATTCAATATATAAGACTTTCCACTCAACCACTTCTCTCTCATCCCACATAATTTCATTCCTCCATCTCTCTCTAAAACCCAAAAAAATCAAAACCCAAAAAAATCAAAAACCCAAAAAATTCAAAACCCAAAAAATTCAAAACCAGAATAATTCATAAACATTCCTCACCTTCTTTCATCTCCCACCTCCGGCAACCATCGCCGGCCACCACCGGCCACCGGCACCGGCCACCACCGGTCGCAGGCCGCCAGTCACCGGCCAAATTAAAAAAAAAAAAAAAAACTCTTTTTTTTAAGATCTACTTCCTTCCGCTTCGCCTCCACCGCACCTCCTTCTCGCCGTGTCTCCTTCTCGCCGCCCTCTCCTGCCGCCTCCTCTCTTCTTCTTCTTTTCTCTTTTTTTTTTTTTTTCTTTTTTAAGATTTGCACCCTTCTTTTTAGATCTTGTTTTTTCTTTTTTTCTTATCTCTTCTCTCATACCGTCCCTCCACCACCCTTTTTTTTTAATCTATGTTTTTATTTTTTAGATCTCGTTTTCATATTTCAATTTTTTTATGTTTGTTACTTTTTTGTGGTTAGTAGTGTTGTTTCACTGAAGTTTCACATAAAATGACTGAAGTTACACTTTTATTAACTGAAGTTACACATATAATGACTGAAGTTACACATTTTTTTCACTGAAGTTACACATTTTTTCACTGAAGTTACACATTTTTTTCACTGAAGTTTTGTTACTGAATATATGTTCTTATTTTTTAGATCTCGTTTTTATTTTTATTGTTTAGATCTCGTTTTTATTTTTATGTTTGTTTCCTTTTTTTAGATCTCAAAAATCACCATATTTTTTTTTTGTTTGTGATTAGTGGGTTGGTTCACTGAAGTTACACATATAATGCCTGAAGTTACACATATAATGCCTGAAGTTACACATATAATGACTGAAGTTACACTTTTAATAACTGAAGTTACACATATAATATGACTGAAGTTACTCATTTTTTTTTCAAATTTCTTATATTTTTATTTATTTATTTTAGATCTCGTTTTTTATAATAACACCCATTTCTAGATCTACTTTTTATTTTTTCAGATTTACTTTTAATTTTTAATTTTCTTTTGTTGATGATATTTGTCCTATTTTCGTTTGTCATCTTTTTTGTTTTGTTTTAGTTGATTGATGTTGTTTAATGACTGAAGTTACACCATTTTAGACTTAAGTTACACCAATTTGGACTGAAGTTACACAATTTTAAACTGAAGTTACACCATTTTGGACTGAAGTTTCACCATTTTAAACTGAGTTACACCATTTTGGACTGAAGTTACACCATTTTAAACTGAAGTTACAACATTTTAGACTGAAGTTACATTAATAAGGACTAAAGTTACACTAGGAATGACTAAAGTTACATAGTAGTAAGGACTAAAGTTACCTAAACATGTCTTAAAGTTACATGAATTCAAATTAAAATACACAATCACATTTAGTATAAATGACTGAAGTTACCTAAAAATGACAAAAGTTACCTAAACATGTCTTAAAGTTACACATATATGTCTTAAAATTAAAGTTACACAAATAAGGTTTGAAGTTACACGCGTAAAGACTAAAGTTACATCCATAAAAATGTTAAAATCAGATAAATTGTCAAAGTTACAAAAATTAAAATTTATATAGTCGAAATCATATTTTAGGTTAAAGTTACAGAAATAAGGGTTGAAGTTACACTCGTTATGACTGAAGTTACACCCATAAAAAGGCTAATATCATATAAACTTGTCTTAAAGTTACATAAATTGAAATTTATATAGTTGAAATCACATTTTAGTTTGAAATTACGCAAATAAGGGTTGAAGTTACACAAATAAAGGTTGAAGTTACAATCAGAAAAGGCTAAAATCACATAAAATTGTCTTAAAGTTACATAAATTCAAATTCATATAGTCGAAATCACATTTTAGCTTGAAGTTACACAAATAATGGTTGAAGTTACACTCGTAGTGACTGAAGTTACACTCATAAAAAGGCTAAAATCACATAAACTTGTCTTGAAGTTTCATAAATTCAAATTTATGTAGTCGAAATCATATTTTAGTTTGAAGTTACATAAATAATGGTTGGAGTGACACTCGTAATGACTGAAGTTACACTCATAAAAAGTCTAAAATCACATAAACTTGTCTTGAAGTTTCATAAATTCAAATTTATATAGTCGAAATCACATTTTAGTTTGAAATTTCACAAATATGGGCTGAAGTTACACTCACAAATCTCAGAAATTCAAAAGTGCTCAAAAATGATTAATTAAAGCCTAGAGAGAGAAAGTTAATTAATTAGTGCATAGGTAAATGATTAGTGTTAAGTGTGTTTTTGTCTCTACAATCTCATCCATCCATCTCCCTCATCCAATGGCTAGGATGAACACTCATGGACTCAAAAAAAAGGGTGGACTCACAAGAACCTATATATATATATATATATATATATATATATATATATATATATATATATATAGAGGTGGGATCTCGTGAGTTGAGTTCTTACGGTGAGTTGGTACTAATAAAGTGTTATTGTAGTGTTACTTTTATGTTCTCATAATTCAACTTTTTTGATAATTCTTATGTTATTATTTTTTTTTACTTTTTTTTTGTTATCATGTATATTCAAGTGTTACTCTTACTTAATTTTTTTTTTTTTACTTTTTTTTTGTTACCACGTGTTATTCTAGTGTTACTCTTACGTTTTTTAAGCCATTTTTTGTTCCCGCGTGTTATTGTAGTGTTACTCTTACATTATTTTAATTTTAAAACTTTTTTTGTTACCGTGCGTTATTCCAGTGTTACTCTTACATTATTTTTTTCACTTTTTTTACGACATGTTATTACAGTGTTATTCTTACGTAATTTTTTTTATCTTTTTTTATTACCGCGTGTTATTCTTGTGTTACTCTTATGTTATTGTTTTTACTTTTTTTTTTTTTACCATATGTTATTCAAGTGTTACTCTTACGTTATTTCTTTTGACTTTTTGTTACCGCGTCTTATTCTAGTGTTACTCTTACATTTTTTTTAGTCTTTTTTTTTATTATCGCGTGTTATTTCAGTGTTACTCATACGTTATTTTTTGTAAAAAAAAAAATTTTGTTACTTTTTTTTGTTACCATGTGTTATTCAAGTGTTACTCTTACGTTAATTTTTTTTACTTTTTTTTTGTTACCGCTTGTTATTCTAGTGTTACTCTTACTTTTTTTAGTCTTTTTTTGTTACCGCGTGTTATTTCAGTGTGCTATTCCAGTTTTACTCTTACGTCATTTTTTTTGTTACTTTTTTTTACCGCATGTTATTCCAGTGTTATTCTTACGTTATTTTTTTAAGTTTTTTTTGTTATCGCGTGTTATTCCTGTGTTACTCTTATGATATTTTTTTTACTTTTTTTTGTTACCATGTGTTATTCAAGTGTTACTCTTACGTTAATTTTTTTTTTACTTTTTTTATCGCGTGTTATTCTAGTGTTACTCTTACGTTTTTTTTTAGTCTATTTTTTTTTACCGCGTGTTATTTCAGTGCTACCCTTAAGTTATTTTATTTTAAAAGTATTTTTGGTTACCGTGTGTTATTCCAGTGTTACTCTTACGTCATTTTTTTTTCTTTTTTTACGGCTTGTTATTCTAGTGTTAGTCTTACGTTATTTTTTACGGCATGTTACCACAATGTTATTCCAGTTTTGATTTATGAAATTAAGGTATGGTTATTTTAATGTTACCGTTATTCCATTGTTACTCTTGTGTTACTCTTGTGTTATTCTTGTGTTACTCATGTGTTATTCTTGTGTTACGATGTGTTATTCGATCATTAGTTGTTACCACGTGTTATTCTATGGTTACTCTGATATTACAGTTATTCCACTGTTACTATTCGGTTACTCATGTGTTATTCTTGTATTATTCTTCTGTTATTCTTGTGTTACTCATGTGTTATTCTTGTGTTACTCATGTGTTATTATTGTGTTACTCATGTGTTATTATTGTGTTATTTTTGTGTTACTCTTGTGTTATCCTTTTGTTACGCATGTGTTATTCTTGTGTTATTCTTTTGTTACTCATGTGTTATTCTTGTGTTATTCTTTTGTTACTCATGTGTTATTCTTGTATTATCTCGATGTTATTATTGTGTTACTCATGTGTTATTCTTATGTTACTTTTGTGTTATTTCCTTGTTATTCTTGTATTATTCTTATATAACTCATGTGTTATTATTTTCTTATTCCTATGTTGCTCACGTGTTATTTTTCTGTTGTTACTCTAATGTTACCGTTATTCCATTGGTACTCTTATGGTACTCATGTGTTAGTCATGTGTTATTCTTGTGTTATTTTTGTGTTAGTCATGTGTTATTCTTGTGTTATTTTTATGTTATTTTTGTGTTATTCTTTTGTTATTCATGTGTTATTCTTGTGGACTCATGTGTTATTCTTATGTTACTCATGTGTTATTCTTGTGTTATTTCCATATTATTCTGGTGTTAATCATGTGTTATTCTTATGTTACTCTTGTATTATTCTTATGTTACCCTTTTCGGATTATTGGACATATCTTCTATATTTCCTTGTTTGGTATATATGTTTTGTGTGGTCTAAATTAAATAGCATGTGGGGTAGATTGTCTTCCATATTCATTGTCTTATTTGTTGTGCAAAAAGTAAACAAGAAGATTTAAGAAAATAGAATGGAGTATAATTTTTTCAAACGACTTGTAATACGAAAGAGATGAGTATAATGTAAACGACTTGTGAATGAGATAACCTATGTGGGATTTGAACCCACACCATTCGTGTTATTACACGATGCTCTACCGATTGAGCTAATAGGCTTCATTTTACACATTTAGTCACATGAAAAATACTATAAACAATTTTGGTCTTACCATAAGTATAGACTCCGTAGAATACAAGCAATATTAGAGGAACCATTTAAGATATGTACAAATTCTCATTTGTGACGGGGAGACCTGTCGTAAGCTTAAGACGAGTCAAGTCCCCCTCACAAAGAGCAAGTGGGGATGCAAGTGGGGTACTCTATATGCCCCCCACTTGCTATTTGTGAGGGGGGATTGACCCGTCTAAAGCTTGCGATGGGGCACCCCGTCGCAAGTAAGACTTGCTGATATGAGGCTATACTAAGAAGTAAACTATGGCATCTTCAGTGTTATAGTGTTATTGTTCCTTTATCCTTCTTGGCTTTAATTGGATCTAGTTACTCGTTTAATTTCGAGTCAACTTCTTTTGGAGTATGAGGATGCAAATCAACAATACTAAGAACTCACTAAGTTAATACAATATTCAGAAATTGTAACACCACCAAACTAAAACATATACCTTACCAATTACCATGTAAGAAATTATGATAACACCAAAGCCTGTATAAACCAGAAAAATGCAACTCTTAAATCAACTGAAATAATCCAAAAATCCAAACACATGCTCAATCAAAGTTCAAATATTTACTAGAGATAGCACTCACTTTGACAAATGAAATAGCAAGCCATCTAACAATGTTAGGAATAACATCAATTATCAAAGACTGGCCTGATAGACAAAAGTTGAGTAAAGAGCATATGCAATTAGCCAATTAGCTGTACTCAATATGAGTAAAAAAACACAATGATGATCAGAGATTAAACTAATCGAGTCATACCCTTTTCCTTCCAATATACAAGTTTGAAATATGCACATCCTCCATTTGATGTTCACCAAAACACACCGCGTTTATTCGTTTCAAACTGGTTTGTATAAATGTGACCTAGAACTTCAAATTGAAGTGCCGCTTAACATAATTCGGTATAAGCAAAATCAAACAATCGAACGATTATTTTTTTTGGAGAAAAAACATAAGTAGAAGGCCATAGATCTTGAAATAATCACAACTTCAGTCGTGATTTCGCAATAGAATTCAGTTTGGAAGGAAACAACTAATTCATGGAATAAAGATCATGAATTTACGAGAGAAACTGAAGTTTATTGCATGAATTGAAATAGCAAAATCAACAATTAAATCATCAATTATCATAAAAACAAAATGATCTAAGAGCGAGAATAGAAATCAACAAAATTAAATGAACTTAGACAAAGAAAATCAACAGCTCAAACTTATTTTGGTGACCTGCAGAAAAAAAACATAATAATCCTTTCAATTAACTTAAATTACTTGATCAGTCTAACATAATCGACACATCAACGCAATGATCTTAATATCATGTAAACCAGAAAATGAAGAGAAATATCAGAGAGAACGAATGATTTCTTAAAAAAAAAATGACATACAAATAGTTTGTTCAAGAAAGAATGTTACGAATTAACAAAAGTAACGGATGTTCGAACCTGGAAGCTTGAATTAAAATCGCATAGATCAACAACTCAAACATCGAAGAAACGCTTACGAATTTTGAAGACAAATCATAATCGAAATCAACTCAATAATAATTTACGAACGAACCACATACAAATCTACAATAACATTGGAGTAACAGATGAGAGAGAATAAAGAGTCCTGTCGTTAAGAAATATGATCGCAAAAGGGAAAGAGTGAGCGAAATTTGAGGGAGGAGCACTTTATATATGAAAGGAGAAATTAGAACTAAACCATTGATCTTAGTATAATCCAATGGTCCAGATTTGTGACTACCAACTCACCTTAAGAGAGTAGACTCAC
>JAIUZE010038663.1:0-44360 GCA_022085475.1 Heliosperma pusillum | reverse complement strand
CAAGCCCTAGTGAGCGTATTCGGTTGCCTAAGAGTGTCTTCCCCGAGTCTTTGTATGACATGATGGATTCGGACTTTTACTTCATATGCTCTTATCATTATATATTGAATTGCCTATCTATCCTTATCGTATCTCACATGTATATCTATATGTATGCATGCTCTACTTTTGTATTTCCTTCTATGTACGTTTAATGTGATATGGCTGGGAGAACCCGGAGTTACTCCCCACTGCTTGTGGCGTTCATGTTTTTCATGAATGAACAGGTTGCTTGCATGGATGGCTTTTTGCTTGACATTTTGGGTTTGGGTGTGAGCTAGCGGGCGTTGTCCCTGGATTAAAACACCTCTAGACGATTTTAGCTTGTTTGCTAAACACTTTTACTTGTTAACTTTTTGGAGAGACTTCGTCTCTTGATGTAGTATAATTCGTACTTTAGTTTGTAATATTTGACACTCCTCGTATTCTTTCCTTGCATGTATAAAGGTTTTTAAAACTTCATATTTCCGCTATATAATTCACATGCTTGTTTGTTTTATATTTCCGCATTCGCGAGGGTTGTCACACCTTTTTCCATTCTTTCAAACTCTTTCTACATTTTCAACAAATATACATTTCTTCTTTTACAAAACCGTGTCTTTCAATCCAATCTTTTGTTTTGCGTCAGTTTAGGCCACCAACATGCAAACATGTAATTGTGTGATTTCTATGTGATGTGATTTTCGGCAGCATGACTGCAAAACCGCTGTCTACCAAACCTATTTTGTTTTCAGACTAATCTGTAGGGACAGAAAACATTCAGTAGCAGAAACACTCAGGCCATCAAATACAACCAAAGGAGGCATATACATCAAGCTGGGGGCTCTCGCCCAAGACAGAGTCAAAAATCCAAAACTGGGAGCTCTCGCCCTGCACAAAAACCCAAAAGGGGCTCTCGCCCAAGCCAAAGCCAAAGCCAAAGCCAAAGCCAAAAACCAAAGCCAAAAGCAAATCCAAAATCCAGAGCCAAATTTGCAATCCAAAACAAAGTCCATAATTCAAAATTGGGGGCTCTCGCCCAAGACAAAATCCAAAATGTACAAAAACAAACCAAAATGTTTAAACCAACAGCAAAACAGCAAAAAAACAACTAATCCTCATAACCAAGCTCAGCTAGAATCTCAAGAGCGACAATCTCAGTGTCTTTATCTTCTAGCTCCCTCAAAAAAGAAGCTATCTCCCTCCGAGACTCTGCTAGCTCACGCTCTCAGGCTCACTGCAAAAAAATGCCACATTTTAAATCACTTCTCTTCAAAATACAACAAAATGAACAAGGAACGAGAGGTTCATACCTGTCGTTCCCGGCCACGTATGAGTGTCTCAAAGGCTGTAGCCCTCAGCCAATTGGCCAGTATTCTTAACGCCACATGATGTGCGTATTCCATATGCACATTTGCCTACACATTTACCCCATTTGTGCATCATAGGTAGCTCCTTTGAGCTCTTTTCTAGTCGTATTCCTCTCGTTTGCTACTTTGGTATGTTTCATGTCTATTTTGCAGAGTTCACGCCCTTTATGGGTGATTTGAAAGCATTTTGGCTAAACACGAGGAATAAAGGATCAAGAACCAACCTTTCACCAACTCACGCAATCGATTCTGGATGAAAAGGAAGTAAAACAAGGCTCAAATACATGTCATACCGATTGGGCCAGCTATAATGAAGAAGCAACATCGAGCTCAAACAAATCAAGATTATGATTTGAGACCCTCCTTCACTAGGGTCATCTTTGAGAGGCCATATCTTGCGTTCTAGACATTGGAACGAGGCAATTCAAGTTGCCACGGAAAGATATTCTTCTTATCTTCGAAACGCAACCAAAAACGCCTCATTTGACCAAGTATCGAAGAAATGGCGGGCGTTTGAAGTTCAGTGCGCTGTGCAGGAATTCTCACCGATCGACCTCCTGCCTTTGACGATCGGTTTATACTCTTCACCGATCGGTGGTGGGGTTGTAACACCAAGAACGATCGGTAAGGTGCTTAGACCGATCGGTGGAAGTGTTAGCATGATCATTGGACACCCTCAAGACCCAAGAACGATCGGTGAAGCACCAATGCCGATCGGATGGAGCAACCAAGACCAAAAGATGAGTCCAATTAGCATGATGCCGATCGGCCCATCACTTATGCCGATCGGTGCCTTCACCAAAGATCCAAGATTGAGCTCAAGACTCTAAGGTCCAACATGGACCGATCCAATACGCAAGCCCAGCTTCAGCTACAGGCCCAAGACTCAATTCTGGAGGCCAAAAACCTAACCCTAGACCTAAAGGAGGGTTATAAGTGGGAGAAGCAACGGATCACCAGGGGCATCTCACCACCGCAGCACAGATCCCTTGTCACGGATCTAAAGCAATTTTCCATTTTTCATTTATGTAATTCCATTTCATTTAGAAGTAATTTCGTTTTCGTTTTCGATCATTTACAACACTATACCGATCGGCATAGCCTTATACCGATCGACATCCTCCTTGTTTTTGCCCTAATTCAGGTTCTGATTCAGTTTTATTTCGTTTTCTGTCATTTTCGTTCATGTTTGTACGTTTCTCGACCATGAATCTTGCCATACCATCCTGTGTCTTCTTGTTTTGCTTAATATCTATCACCATGAGTAGCTAATCTGCATGCTAGGGCTAGGGTGAACTATTGTGGATCCGGGATTTGGGGGTTCCAATTAAACCGTTTATGCATCTGAACCTATGTTTGATTTAATTGTCGTTTGACTGACCTAGGACGCTAGGTTATCATTTGTTTAGTGTATTTCCCCTGAGACTGGCCAAGTGATTGGGAAAATAGACCTGACACCGATCGTGGGAAGCCCTTCACCGATCGGTGGACACATAGGATAGTGATTTCTGTGAGACCGGACAAGTAATCAGAGTGGCTAGGGGTGGTTAGGAGGCCTGACCAGCAACTTTCTCACCCTTTAGACTGTTTAGACCTTGGCTCGACCTATCCCTTTGACACCATAGTGAACCCGTTCTGCCCTAGTCTTCGTTTCATCTGATTTTCATAAATTTACTCCGTTTTATATTTGTTTTCATTTATTCACTGCTTTCAATTTCGTACCTTCTAAACTCACCTCTCAACCTGTTAAACCTGTCACCTTAGCAGAATTGAATATCGACCTAAATTGATTAGATACATCACGCCTCCCTGTGATCGACCTGGACTTATCACTAGCTGCCCTAGTTAGTTTTAGTTTGGACTTATAAATTATTGTTTGATTTCGGATTTATATCGACATAAATCTCGCTTATCACTACATGCCGAGACGGTGCCACTTGCATTCAAGTCAAGTGCATTCCTATGCAATACCCAAAATTGGAACATAGTACTCAAGCACCTCGAGGTAAGCTGGGGGCTTGACGCCTTCCATCTCGATCTCCTACAGACATCGTAAGCAGAACGCTGGCTCTTCTGTCTCTCACCACTGGTCATTTCAAGCAATCCTCAGCGGTTTCAGCATTTCAAGCAATCCCCATCGATGTCAAGCAATAATCCCCAGCGGTTTCTGCACGTCAAGCAATCCTCAGCGATTTCAAGCCACGTCAAGCAATCCCTAGCGGTTTCAGCATTTCAAGCAACGTCAAAGCAACGTTTTCAAGCGGTTTCAAGCGACCCCTAACGGAGTTGCAGCTCTTGCTGCACCATTTCCCCAACGGAGCTCTACTTAAGAGTTTGGTTATTACGAGTTTGTTGCTTGTGGGCCCAAATCCTTTTCAATATATCTATCCCCGACAAAATTCTGCCTGAAGACAGACACAGACAGATTCTCACGTACGCTCTATTCCAGCGAGAGTTCGCCTGAAGACAGACGCAGAAAGATGTTGGAGCTAGTGTTCTCCACAGTTAGTGTGATAACATGAATAAATCTCTTACAGGTTCACAAGGTATACTTAGTATTCTTATCATTAGATTAACGTTTCTCGATAACGGTTCTCTTGCTAGGAGTTTGACGTTATTGTCATTTTAATGACGGTGATCAACTGGTCCCTAAAAGTCACACCTAAAGGATGTGTCTGAGAGATGTGATTATATGAATAATATAATCATATTGATGCCTTATTATATGACTAAAAGGTTAGTCGATGGATATGACTAAAAGGTTAGTCAATGTAATGATGATACGATTATATTTAATCAATGTATATAATGTAAGTTTAAACGAATTAAACTGTTAATTCGTAAATAAACATAATATGTTATATTTAATTAGCAAATTATAAATATACGGATATTTATAGTTGACATATATATTATATTACATGCTAATATAACCGAAAAAGGAAGGAGAAAATAGTCTTTTTCTTCTCTTAATTTTCGGTTAATAAGAGATAAAAGTAAGAGAAAAGATCTCCTATTATTCTCTTAGGGTTACTAGGTCAAAACCCTAATAACAAGAGGAGTAAAAAGAGGAGAGACTCCTCCTTCCAGTACCCCTTGTCACGGCCGAAACAGAGGAGAAGGAACAAGGAAAAATTCAGATTTTTCTCTCTAATTCTCTCTATCATTCATCATCACACAAAAGAAAAATTAGCAGTAACTTTAATTTTCTCTAAAATTCTAGCACAAGCAAGGCATATCTTGGAGCATCTTGGGTGCAACAATTAGGAGAATATCGATTTCGATATTGTTCATAGGCGTAATTTGCTAGGACCAAAGGTTAATTCTAAATTCCTATAATTTTATATTATGCAATTCATTTATGACTCGTAATTCATATACTATAGTTTCGTTATAATCCGTAAATTAATGACGAAATATACCGATATTTCTAACAAGTGGTATCAGAGCCAAGGGCTACAAAATTATTTTATATGTTTTTCATAACTGATGAAATATAAGATTAGAAATATTTATTTTTTTTGTTTTTTGATTTCGGCCGAGTATAGCTGCTGAGGAAAAAAAAAAAAAAAATTCTGTGAGTACTGTTCACTGCTGCTGCCGGATTTTTTTTTTTTTTTGCCTTGTTTTTCCATTTTGATTCATTATAATTGTTGTTTTAAATAGTTAAGACGATAACATGATTAATTTGTAGTTGTTTTGATTTAATAAGGATTAAACTAAAATGTAAATGGAAATCGATTTGAATGTTCATCGCTATATATTTTTCGGTATTCATTGATTTAGATATTCTTTTTAAATTGTTAAATTGAATCATCTAGTTTGTATCGATGTTTAATAATGATTAGATGTTGATAATTGGTACCGATCTTGAAAATATTTGTAACATCAAATTAAATTGTATATTTTTTTTTAAAAAAAAAAACCGTGGCTGCCAAAGAGAAAAAAAAAATCTGTTTCGTTTTTTTTTTAATTTTTGGTCGAAAGTTTTTGTTATCATTCATTATAATGATTATGTTTCGTTTATTGTTGTGAAAAAGTTCACAATAATTGGATACCCAATTATTTTAAAGAAGTTTAAAATAATGTTGTATTAATTCATGTTAAAGAATATGAATTAAATTTGGATTATGTTTGGTTGGGGTTATTGTGATTAATTAAGGAATTGTCACATAATTTTGATCATTTTAAAAGGTGGTTTGGATAAATTACTCTTCATAATTAAAGAATTATGTCTTGAATGATTAATTTATAGTTGATGCATTTTATTTGTTGAATGAATGGTTGAATGGTTTAATTTGCGTATTTTTGCAATCAGTTGTAAATTGTATTACCTAGTGTGGCCTTAGTTGATCATGTTTTCGTAATGATGGAAACATGATCTTTGATGTAATTTTGAGATCTCGAATCTCCATTTTATTTTTCATTAAATTATGTTTTTAAATTAGAATGTAAATAGGTTTATATTTTGTAATTTATTAAATGTATTTTTAGAAGACTAAAGATGGAGATCGGATTGCTCACTCCCGCTACATGGACCAAGATGGAACATCAAGACAAGCTTCTCGGGTCCAAATGGGTTGGATTCCAAAGTTGTATTTTTGTTCATTTTGGTAGATAGGCCACACTAGGACTTTGTAATTTTTATGTATGTTTCCGTTCTTGTTGTTTTTTCATCACATGATAGTTAGTGCATCATATTCCGCCTAAACCAAACCACCTACTACTAAAATGCATGAAAATTGACTCATATAGTTTGAATGTTAGTTATCATGGACATAAAGATGTCACTCGAATTTAAGCCATCATTTTAGTTTATTCATTCTCGCATGCTAGATATTAGTTCACTTAAAATTGAATTAAAATAAAATTGATGGGATCTTCCTCTAAACCTAAAATTGAGACTAGTCTTTATAGGCCAAACTACTATGAATCCCTTCTTCGTCGGTAGGCATATATGACCTTACTCTCCATATGACCCCTTCTACGTTGGGTAAGTAGTGTGTGTTGACCTATTTTATCTCAACATTATAGTCCGAAGAGTTTCTCGTGATTATGATGGACTAAAGATAGAATTTACAGAAATTTATCGACCAAGAATTCTAAAGGTAGAATTAGCCAAGAGGTTGGCTTATCAATTTACAGATAATTGAGTCTTGGGATCATTTATATAATTCTTGAGGGAGGTCAATTGTGTAAATGCTCGAGTCTTTGCATTAAAATAAATTTTGCACTAGACTTAAATTCAAATCGATGAGTATGCTTATTATATTTTTCTTCTTTTTCAGTGTAGAACTCGTTCATATTGATAATACCGCATATAACAAATGGCTGGAAATACTGATATCCCTATGCCAAGTGCCACGCTCGCGCGCGAATCCTGGCTTAAAGCTTTTATGGACCACATGAATCAGTCCACGCGACTGAAAAATGACGGGTCCAACTTTGCGGACTGGGAGGCGGCATTACGGAATGCTGCCATTGCTGACGGTAAGCTCAAGTACTTGACTGAGCCAATACCGCCAAACCCAGGCCCCAATGCGAGAGCTAACGAGACACTTGAATATAGTGACTTCGTTATGGAAGCGGGTGCGATAAAGAACGTACTCATCTTTGCAATGGAAAGCAATTTGCAAAGACGCTTCATTGCCCAAGGTGCAAACAAGATTTTCACCACGCTCACTAACGAATTCTCAAAAGCACCGAGGATCGTTACTTATGAGCATACATGTCGCTTCTTTGAGGCGAAACTCCAGAAGGGCCAACCGGTTAGCCCACACATTCTTGATATGATTGAGAATGTCGAGAAACTGGAGGCACTTGATTGCAAAATCAGTGAGAGCATAGTCATTGACCGTGTGCTTCATTCACTTCATGATGGTTTTGCTTTCTTCAGGGCAAATTACTATATGAATGATATGAAGAAAAGTCTTCATCAGCTACACTCACTTCTCGTACAGACCGAGAATGATATGAAATTGAGTGGGAGCATGAAGCAAGATGTTCTCATGATTTCCAACAAGGGAAAAGGTAAGGGCAAGGCTCATGGCGACCTAGCTGTAGGAAAGCCAAAGTTTAAAAGATCGGGAAACGGCAAGAGTGGGCCTGGTGAGACCAGTGGCTCACAAGGTAAGGCAAAGAGCAAGGACAGTAACATGGAGTGCCACCATTGCCACAAGACTGGGCATTGGAGGAGGAGCTGTCCCGTGTACCGTGAGGAATTAAAAGCAGGCCGCGTCACTCCTGTTGGTATGTCATCTTTTATTCATATGATTGAGATTAACCATGCAAGTTTCGGAACTTGGGTACTTGATACAGGTTGTGGTTCTCATCTGTGTAATCATTTGCAGGGCCTAAGAAACATCACACCTCTCGCAAAGGGTGATGTGGACCTGCGAGTGGGGAATGGAGCAAGAGTTGCTGCAGTTTCAGTGGGAACATATGTAATCCAACTCCCGACTGGTTTTGAGTTATATTTATATAACTGTTGCTATGTACCCAGTTTATCTAAGAACATTATTTCTGTTTTCGTACTAGATAAAGACGGTTTTTCATTTTCAATAAAGGACAATAGCTGTATTTTCTCTTTTAATGAAATGATTTATGGCAAAGCAGTTTCCATGAATGGAATTTATATCTTAGATTAAACCACAGAAATATTGCATGTGAATAATAAGAAATTAAAGGTTGGTGACAAAGATCAAACTTATCTATGGCACTGCCGTATGGGACACATAAATGAGAAACGTGTAAAGAAGCTCATTGACAATGGGACTATCTCCCCATTTGATTACGAATCATTTGGCACGTGTGAATCATGTCTTATCGGTAAAATGACTCGAATTTCCTTCAAAGGTGTTGGAATGCGCGCTAGTGACCTATTAGGACTCATACATACTGATGTATGTGGACCTATGTCAATAAACGCAAGAGACGGCTATAGATATTTTATCACTTTCACAGATGATTTGAGTAGATACGGATATGTCTACTTAATGAAGCATAAAAGTGAGTCCTTTGAAAAGTTCAAGGAATACCATAAAAAGGTTGAAAACCAACTGGGAAGAAAGATTAAAGCACTTCGTTCAGATCGTGGTGGCGAATATCTTTCAAATGAGTTTGATCAGCACCTTAAAGACTGTGGTGTAGTATTACAGTTAACTCCACCTGGAACACCTCAATTAAATGGTGTGTCCGAACGAAGAAATCGAACATTACTTGATATGGTTCGATCCATGATGAGTTACACGGTAGTACCTGATTCATTATGGGGTTATGCTCTTTTGTCAGCTGCTCTTATACTTAACCGAAGTCCATCTAAAGCTGTAGACAAGACTCCATATGAGTTATGGAAGGGAACGGTCCCTAACTTGTCCTTTATTCGGGTTTGGGGCTGCGAGGCTTATGTCAAGTGGAGACACGAGGATAAGCTCGGCCCGCGATCGGTGAAGACATACTTTATTGGTTATCCAAAAGGAATATTTGGTCATTACTTCTATTCGCCTACCGAACATCGAGTTTTTGTTGCGGCTAGTGCGAAGTTCTTAGAGAAAGATTTTCTCGAGAATAAGTCAAGTAATAGAACCTTCGATCTGTCGGAGATTCAAGAACCAACAACCGAGCAACCAATGGAGGAAGAGGTTCCTTCAACTTCTGCTACGGTTAACATCCCTATGGAACCTAGGAGGTCGGGTAGAGTCTCATTCCTCCAGACAGATACATTGGTATGGTCGAGGAGAATGAGAGAGATAATGTTTTACTCCTAGATAGTAACGAACCCGCAACCTATAAAGGTGCCATGATCTGTTCCGACTCTAAGCTATGGCTTGAAGCCATGCAATCCGAGATGGACTCCATGTATGAGAATGACGTATGGGATCTTGTTGATTTGCCTGATAAGGTACGGCCTCTTCAGTGCAAATGGCTTTATAAGATAAAGCATTCCGTAGAAGGACAACCAGACACCTATAAGGCACGACTAGTGGCAAAAGGTTTCACTCAAGTGCAAGGATTGCATTATGATGAAATTTTTGCACCCGTAGTTATGCTGCGTTCCATTTGGATAATCTTAGCGATTGCCGCTTTTCATGACTATGAAATTTGGCAGATGGATGTGAAAACCGCCTTCTTAAACGATTATTTGGAGGAGGAATTGTACATGGTACAACCCGAAGGTTTCATTGATCCTAAAAATCCTAAGAAAGTTTGCAAGCTTTAGCGTTCCATTTATGGACTTAAGCAAGCTTCTCGGAGTTGTAATCATCGTTTCAACCAGGTGATAAAAGAGAATGGTTTCACTCGATCGGTCGAGGAACCATGCTTGTATGTCAAGTCGAGTGGGAGTAAGATTGTCTTCTTAATATTGTATGTTGAAGACATACTCTTGATTGGGAATGACATCCCTCTCTTATCTTCGGTAAAAGTATGGTTAAAGAACCATTTCCAGATGAAAGATCTGGGTGAGGCACAACGCATATTGGGGATCCGTATCTATAGAGATAGATCACGACGGATGTTATCACTCAGTCAGGAGTCTTATATAGATAAGATTCTTGAGAGGTTCAGCATGACCAACTCCAAGAAGGGGAACCTTCCAATGATTTCTGGGATGCATTTGAGTAAAGCTCAGGCACCCAAGACATCGGAAGAGGTCGAGCGCATGAGTCGTGTTCCTTATGCATCAGCTATAGGATCGATCATGTATGCCATGATATGCACACGTCCGGACGTGGCATATGCATTGAGTATGACGAGTCGGTACCAAGGCAATCCAGGTGAAACACACTGGATGGCTGTCAAAAACATCCTTAAGTACTTACGAAGGACTAAGGATTGGGTATTGACTTATGGAGGAGACACTGAGCTATGCGCAATCGGTTACGCAGATGCTAGCTTCCAAACAGATCGAGATGACTCGAAATCTCAGTCTGGATTCGTCTTTACTCTTAATGGCGCTGCGGTCAGTTGGAAAAGCTCCAAACAGAGTGTTATAGCAGATTCTACAACTGAGTCCGAGTACTATGCCGCTTCAGAAGCTGCAAAGGAAGCTATATGGATGCGTCAGTTCTTACAAGGACTAACCGTAGTTCCTAGTTCGAATGACCCTATCACCATCTATTGTGATAATAGAGGTGCCATATTCCAGGCTAAGGAGCCTAAGTCCAGCAACAAGTCTAGACATGTACTTCGGAAGGCTCACATGATCCGAGATTACGTGGAGCAAAAGGAGATAGTGATTGACAAGATTGCTTCGGATGACAACATCGCGGACCCTCTCACTAAACCGTTAAAATATGATAAGCATGAAGGGCACATTATTTCCATGGGAATTAAACGTGTTCCTGAGTTGTAGTAGCTGTTTTATGTGGATTAGATAAATGTATCTTTTTCATGCACTATTTATAACATCATCGTATTGTTTCATATTTTGTTTTTCATGTGGATTGTACGACAACATTGAACGTCACAAAGTGAACTGAATTACATTATAATTGTTTTGGTCCGTAATCGCCTACATGAGCTGATAACTCTGGCAATTATACTGTGAAGTTGATTGACGGTGGGTTCAACAAGCCATAAGTCAAACGGTTGACTGATCGATCACATATACGAGTTATAAAGATACCTCGTAGGACATCGTGACAACGTTATGGAGTCCTAAATGTTTCAGAACATTCGGTGCCAGGTCGTGGATAGGACGTACATAGTGTTCCTAAGAGTCGATTATTTTGACTATCGACTGTCTCTTGAGATTAAGGCAGTTTTTGGGTGACTTTGGTTTCTTTCTCATGGTCGACCGTAACAGGAGGCCAAGTAGATTTTTACTGGGTCATTTCATACTGTGCTTGTATCTGCAGGATTCAAGTTGAGGAAAATATCCAACCTTTATCAGGTTTTGTTATTTCTCAGGGCCACTCGAGGAGTTGTAACTGAAATGCATGGCCATGCTCGAATAATTATTCGTTTATCAATTAAGTTACTCTCTAGTCGGGAAAACCACTCTTGATACTGATTGCTTGTAAAATGCGACCTTTGTAAATACGGACTTTGAAAATTGTTTTACATTGAGTGGGAGAAATTTATGGATATGAGAATCGGGTTATCGCACATACACTTGTAAGGACAAGTGGGAGATTGGTGGAGCTAGTGTCCTCCAGAGTTAGTGTGATAACATGAATAAATCTCTTATAGGTTCACAGGGTATACTTAGTATTCTTAATAGTTGATTAACGTTTATCGATAACGGTTGGCTTGCTAGAAGTTTGACGTTATTGTCATTTTAATGGCGGTGATCAACTGGTCCCTAAAAGTCACATCTAAAGGATGTGTCTGAGAGATGTGATTATATGAATAATATAATCATATTGATGCCTTATTATATGACTAAAAGGTTAGCCGATGGATATGACTAAAAGGTTAGTCAATGTAATGATGATACGATTATATTTAATCAATGTATATAATGTAAGCTTAAACGAATTAAACTGTTAATTCGTAATTAAACATAATATGTTATATTTAATTAGGAAATTATAAATATACGGATATTTATAGTTGACATATATATTATATTACATGCTAATATAATCGAAAAAGGAAGGAGAAAATAGTCTTTTTCTTCTCTTAATTTTCGGTTAATAAGAGATAAAATAAGAGAAAAGATCTCTTATTATTCTCTTAGGGTTACTATGTCAAAACCCTAATAACAAGAGGAGTAAAAAGAGGAGAGACTCCTCCTTCCACTACCCCTTGTCACGGCCGAAACAGAGGAGAAGGAACAAGGAAAAATTCAGATTTTTCTCTCTAATTCTCTCTATCATTCATCATCACACAAAAGGAAAATTAGCAGTAACGTTTCTCTAAAATTCTAGCACAAGCAAGGCATATCTCGGAGCATCTTGGGTGCAACAATTAGGAGAATATCGATTTCGATATTGTTCATAGGCCTAATTTTCTAGGACCAAAGGTTAATTCTAAATTCCTATAATTTTATATTATGCAATTCATTTATTACTCGTAATTCATATACTATAGTTTCGTTATAATCCGTAAATTAATGACGAAATATACCGATATTACTAACAAAAGATTCTCACAACATGCCCATTCAACGGCAAGAAGACTCTCACAACATGCCCTTTCAACGGCTGTCGAGCCTCACTTCGCGCCTTTTTCAGCAGCTGGCGAGTTTCACCATCCGCCATTTCCCCAAAGAGAGTTCACCTGAAGACAGAGACAGCCCGATTATCACATATGATCTTATCCCCAACGGCTGGCGAGCTTCATCACGCACCTTTTCAATGGCTGGTGAGCTTCATCACGCGCCCTTTCATTGGCTGGCGAGCTTCATTACGCTCCCATACTCAGCGGCTGGCGAGCCTCACATCGCAACCTCATTCCAAGTAAGAAGATTCTCAGGTATAACTCCTTCTTATGGCTGGCGAGCTTTCATACGTAGTCTAATGGACTTTAAACGACCTCCCCAACAGTCGACATACTTTAAAATGTTCCCGACGAAAGGTCCTTGGTAAAAACCCCATGAACCGCCTCGCGTCGCCATAGTCGTAAGGTTGTAATCTTTGATAGAACTGCTGGCTATACTTTGACTTTTGCCTTGTCCAAGTCTCAGTCAAAGTGGGGGCTCTGTAGATACCTCGTTTCTACACCTTCCGAAACCACCCAGTGACAATTGGGCCGCATATTTGTTACTGCGAAATGTTGTATGACAGTTCATAAGTTCGTCGTCAAGTAATAGCTCAAACAGTTGTGTCTACCCCTTGGTCGTCATCTACGTGCCGATACGGTCGTTTTGACAGTCATTAGAGTCATTTTGGAGTCCGGGTCAAAAACCATTTCATTTTCTGTAAACCGTCTTTTAAAACCATGCCTGAACGCTCGAGAATATTCCGGATATTTTAATATTTCAAAACTTAACCTTTTTGATAAAATATATCCTAATTTTATTGAAAAGTATTCGAGATCTACCGCAATTCCTAAAAAGAAACGCGGAAATCTTTTGTTTATGGTAGGAGACAGCTGAGGAAGTAACGCAGCAGGTGATGCGCCTCTTCCAAGAGTCGCAGTCCCTGTTGCGCCTCTTCCCCAGCTATGTTTTTCTGTTTCCGGAATATTTTCTAGATTTCTTTCCGTGTTGGAGTTATTCCAAAACTCCTCGGATTTCACCCTATATAAGAAGAGGTCCGTGCACACTTTCAAGGCACACGAGTGTTCCGCCCCTTCTCTTCACTCTTTGCATTCTAGACCTTGCTCTAAGCTTATTGACAACTACGTGCTTGATCAATCAACCACGTATGCTCAGATCCTTCTGGGTACCTGTCTCGTTTTGCATTAACCTACCAATTTGACAAACTCAACCTAATTAATCAACTTTAATCAATCATTTCCTCTTTTGAGGGCACTTTCATTACATCGAGTCGAGATATTGTTAAAAGACAACTAATTTATAACTCATTTCGTCAAACATGAAAGTTTGAGGGTGTAATAATCCCGCCTTGTACTTTATTTTATCTTTTGTATTGTATAAATTATGTAAGATTCATGTCGGATTCATGTTAAAACCGTTTTCAAACTTTGTTTTTTATTATTAGTCTTTCATAAATTACCTTTTAACATTACTTCATATTTATTTGTCTAGTTCTCGATTTAGATCCCTAATAGTCGACATTAGTGGGTTTTTGTCGTCTTTAATTCGAGATCGTGTCTTAGAAGGTTAGATTCGTTCATATCTAGTCCTTAGATCCGTCTTTAATATAGTTTAGTGTAGTTAAAATCTATTAAAGCACTTCAATACGACATGTAGATCAATAATAAACCGTAAACATACAAACGAACACTAAATAATCGCGATTCTGGCTTCCTGGTTCGCTTCGACGTAGTTTAATTCGTTAAATAAATCAACTATTAATCGTATTATCGTTGTTAATCTGATACGTTTAACTTTATTATTAAGTTCTCTTATTTGTTTCTTTCTTTCAAAATTCGTCTTTCAAACATATTTCCGACATAGATCCCTCGAATCCGTTGTAATCTTTATTCTTTTGTAATTTTAATTCTCTTGTAATCATTCAATGATTCTCGTCTTTTTCACATGCAATTGAATCTAAATCCTACTTCGACCTAATTGATCGCTAAAATACATTTCAACCGACTAGTCTTAACTCACATGCTATGATCAAATTTTGGATGTTGCATAGCACGCATATAACCAACAACACATCGATAACAAAAGAGTTTCTTTAACCATTAGTAGATGCCGCTATCGAGGCGGGCGAGATTAGGTGTTCGATCAAAAGAGCTTCCTAATACGTACCTTCACCCCTTACTCCAGATCTTCGTGAGCACCCGTGTTCATTGGCATCCACGGGAGTCATTCTAGACATAGAATGCTAAGGGTAACGAGCTCTTAGTGTTCATGTTATTACTTTGTGTCTTGACATGACATGAAGTATTCGAACGGTTCCAACTTTCCACAAAAGTTGGTGGCGACCCCACAAACATGTATTCAATACGACGCCACATCGCGCCTCCTCCTCGTCGAGGCACGTGATTGCGGGTCCTGTGCATCACAACATTAATAAGTTCTTAAATTAGATCATTTCACGATACATTATTCCAAAATTAATTAATATTTGTTCAAGAGAATGTGAATATAATTTTATGCATTTTTTTTAGTTTTCTTATATGCACAAGCAAAATATAGATAATTACTATTATTATTATTCGAAAGAATGTAAATATGATGCTTATGTATCAAATGTAATGCCAGAACATAAATTAAGACACAACTATATATAACGAAGTTTATGATTTTACCTATAAATAAAATAGATTGAACTTTCTCTAATGTAGTTTCTCTAGATTTAACTACTTCGAAGTAGTTTTAAAATATAACATATATATATTTAATTAAAAATGCACTCATTATCTCTGTGTACATGCATTATTCATTAGTCATTATCACACTCTTTAAACCGTCTCAAAATCTTATATGTATTTAATTTGTCCCGGTATAATGTTCTCACCCCGCATAAAAATAAATATTATCTCTTAGTTATTATCTATATTTTTTTTTAATAAATACAATGACTCGTAGAAATAAATTTTGCTTGATGGATCTGATATCCGAGATTTAACTTTTTCAAAATATTTTCTTACTTAAACATACAATATTGTGATATACTCACTTAAATAATCAGTATATATCGGAATATAACGAAAATTATACTCAATTGAAAGCATTTTGTTTTTTTTTTGCAATAAACGTAATGTTTTAAATTTTAGAATTACAGTCAACAATAGTGCGATCACTTAATTAAATCTCAACAATAAGAATACAAAAGGGATGATAAATATTACAGTCAGCTGGTCCACATTTATCGGTAACGATTGACTTACTAGAGTTTGATGTTATTGTCATATGACGGTGGTGATAAGTTGATCCCTTGAGGTCACACCGAAAGAACGATTCCCTACTCATGAATATAGCGATACATATTAATTAATCCCTTAATTTAAACGAGTTTAAATTATAAGTGAGAATTATATCTTATTGTAATGTGATTAAATAAGATTCAATTTAGTAATTAAATTGTTATATTACTAATAAGTATGATTAATGTTTATGAAACATTTGAGATAAGCATAATTGGTTAATTATGATTACAATTAGTTGTAGATTATATTAACCAAATATGAGATGACCTATTTTAGGTACATGTAATTATAAATTATTACTTAAAATGTTAAGTGTAATTTATTTGTTATAAGATTATCTTTAATTAGTTAAATATAAATTTATAAGCATAATTACATGTAACATGTCACATGTCACACATATGACAAATGACAAAATCACAAAAAAATAAAATGGACACCCATTTTACATGGGTGCACCGATTTTGGTGGGGTAAGAGTAGGGGTTTAGGTCTTAATGGTTGTTCTAATTAAGAATTATACCAAATGATTACCTACCTAAACCTATACTCCTACCTAATGCCTTGTTAAGACAAAAAGTATGCTCAGCTTTCCACATGCCCTTGGTGACCGGTTTTGGTGGTGTTAGTAAGGAGAGTTTTCTCTTTTTAATACTCACTTGTAATCTAACACAAAATACAACAAGTTGTTTTTTGTATCTCTCACTAGAAACTTAAGAAGTTTCAAATTAAACAAGTTCATAGATTTCTAATATTAACATAATAGTTGTGTTAGTTATATTATTTTGGAAAAATTAATGGGAATAATCCATACTATGGGTCGTATTCCGTTAATAATCCAGTATTTATTTAATCCCACAATAAAACCAAATCTTTATCCTTTAATTAAATCCTAAACTTGGCCTTATTCTTACTTGATGTTTCCGGTTAAAATGATGTGGCCCCCCCTTTTTATTGTTTCTATTAGTTTAACTTCATCTTCTTCCTTCCATTCTTTTCATTCTCTCTTCCCTATTTACTCCCTTTCTCTTCCCTGTTTTCACTCTCTTCCTTATTTATTCCCTTCATTCTTAATTCAATCACCATTCTCTAATTTTTCTTTCTCTATAATGAATTCCTCTACAAATTCATGGTCTTCGAACAATTCAAAAGAGGTTAGCTGTCATCGCAACTTGAGTGCAGTTATAAGGACGGCAAAGAAGGGAGTGAATGAAGGGAAAAAGTTTTATGGATTCCCTTTATGGCCAGTAAGTACCCTAATTTCAATTTACGTTCATATTTGTTGTAATTTCTTAATTGATTTTTCCAGAAAATTAAAACCCTAATTGATGAAAATAAGGTTTGTTCTTTGATATTGTAGAAGAGTAACTGCGGATTTTTTGCGTGGGTGAAAGAGGTGTTGTCTGATGATACCTATTTTCATAATAAATCTATGGAAGATGAGCTGCAAAAATGAATATGGAGAAAAAGAAGTTGAAAAGGGGGGTGTTCCATTTGAAAGTTGAAGTAAGAAAACACATGATTGGGGAAAAGCTTGATGTGACAATTAATTATTTCTTGGTTTTTCTTTGCTATATATTGGCTGTTGAAGGGAAATTAATGTACTTGAAAGGTAAAACTATTAAGAAATGTAACAATAAGAGTTACTAGTTGAAGGGAAATTAATGTAAACATGAAAATTATGAAATGAAATTATTATTGTTTTGCCATTACACCTCCAATTATCTTCTCCAATTACACAAGGTTCAAAAATACCAGTTTTTTTTTGTTGATTTTGCTGACATCAAAACACAGGGACAAAAGATTGCTTTCCCAAACAGTCAAAATGCTATTACATTACTAGTTTCCTAAAGATTGAGGATGCTATTACATAATCATTTTCCTAAATATTCAAAACGTTAAAATTCAACCAAACATGTCTTCAACTTTGATTCACTGATGCTTGAGTTGAGGGGAAGCTTGTTGTTGTTTCTTGTTGTTGAACTGAAACTCTGATCCTAGGTACCTGAAATGAACATATGACGGAGGTTAAAAGTGTGTTGCCTTCTTGCCTTCATTTGGACATATGAGTTAAAATGGAAGATGTATTACATTTACACATATTAAGTTGACATATTAAGTTTCAACTTACATTGATAAAAGTATTTTTGTCATCGTAGAAAAGAATTCAAAATCCTTGTGGTACCTGCAAGATCACAACATTCATGCATCATCAAAACATGCATTCAAAACAGACGTTCAAAATAGGCATAATGTATCAGTAGAATACTTACCCTTCCACCTTTGTTTTTCATTCCACCTCTGTCACCCCTCCTCCCCTTCCACCTCTGTCACTTCTTCCTCCCCTTCCACTTCTGTCACGCCTTCCTCCCCTTCCACCTCTGCCACTGTTAATAATCCTGCCACCTCTGCCTAGCCTTGTTGGTTGAGCTGTCAACTGATGGTGTGCCTCAATAGTTGGGTCAATAGTGGGTTGGATATTATAAGCAGCTCTAGGCCTTCCCCTTCCTGTCTTGGCTGGCTGAGCAGTGGCAATGGCCTTGTCTTTGTCAGGGCACTTTCTCTTGTTGTGAGATTTAGACTTACAAACTGAACAAGACATCTCTGTCCCATGTTTACTCAATTTCCCACTTTTTTTTTGGATCTTCAAATGGATTTGTTCTTCTGTTTTTCCTAGGCTTGCCTGGACCAACCTTTATTTGTGGGGGAATCAAAAGTTGTTCAACCTTAGGCCAGTGTCTTTCCCATGGGCATGGACTAATTGATGCACTATATATCCTAAGGTAGGTTTCCTTTTTGTAAGATTCATCAACATAGTCTTCATCTTTCCTATAAATGTCAAAAATGGCAGCAATGACATGACCACAGGAAATACTAGTTAAGTCCCACTTTCTACAAGTGCATGTCCTAGCCTCTAAGTCAACAGTTAATGCATCAATACCATGCTTTACCTGGTACACAGTAACTGATTATGGCAAAGGAGTGCACATTGCTGCAATTTCTTTCTCCTTCTCAAGCCTATCTTGTAGCCTAGGACAGACCAATGTACATTTTTTTCTCCATTTCAGCTTTCTTCTTAACTAACCTTTGCATCAAAGCAACCCTAATCTCCTCAAGCATATATATAATATGCTTTGTTCGAGCACTTATAAGGCATTAAAAGTCTCTGCCATGTTATTAACTATTACATCATTCTTTGTTTGAGTCTTGATGATTGCTCTACAAAAGAGATTAGAATTACAGGCTAGGAAGGCATCAGCAGCCTTGGTATCCACCTCCCTCATAGAATCTATCCCATCCTTAAAATATGCTTCATTGTATGCCTTTGCACATCCCCAAAACATCATATTCATTTCATCACCCCTAAAAGACTTGTGCCAATTGGCAAATATATGTCTACCACAATGTCTATGCTCGGCCCTTGGAAATTTCTTGGCCACTGTAGCCAAGATACTCTACAAGGTTTGTACATGTAACAAGATCAGGTAGGTAGATACTAAACAAGTAGAAAACAATAAAAATGGAAAAAGTGAGAAATCAGTATGTCTAGTACCTTGTGTTCATCAGAAATAAATGTCCACCCTTCACCATTTTCTTCACCCAAGAATTTCTTCAATTCTTGAAATAACCATTGGTAACTATCATTATTCTCCCCTTCCACCACTGCCCATGCTAATGGGGACATCTGCTCATTGACATCCCTACCCACTGATGATCATTATTTATATACATATTTTATGCTCCTCTTAGTTACATATAACTCGATTTACCGTCTTTCCTTCCTTATTTCTATGCTATTTTAGCTAGAATATCGATTCTAGCCAGCCATTCGGAGCCTACCGTTGCATCTATTCCTAAGGGATTTAAACTCCCTACTACGGGTAATAGTACTTTTGAGATTCGTCCATCTTATATCTCTTTGGTGGAGCAAAACATGTTTGGAGGAAGCCCCACTGAGGATCCTGCTAAACATATGGAGAAATTCACTAACTATTGTTGTTCTATTCCTTTAACAGGTGGGGTAACGCAAGATCAAATCAAGTTGGTGTTGTTTCCCTTTTCACTACGAGACGGGGCAGAAGATTGGTTGAGTGAGTTAGATATGGATGCACTTGGCATCACCGATTGGAATTCTTTGGCCCTTGCATTCTATAAAAGATATTTTCCACCACAGAAAACCAATGCCATTCGAAGCCAAATCACAAGTTTCAAACAAATCCCACTGAGAACTTTAATGAGGCATGGTTTCGCTTCAAAAAGCTTGTCAAGTCTGTTTCACATCATGGTTTTGATACTTGGTTCTTATGCAACCAGTTTTACAATGGGTTATATGATGATCAGAGGACATTGCTAGATTCTGCTGCAAATGGAAGATTCCAAAATAGCACTACTGATGCCAATCCTTGTAGGTTAATTGATGATATGGCTACTCACACTGCTGAGTATGGAAATCCCAGGGGTAATGCAAGGAGAGGAGGTTCGGACAATGTCGTTGCAGCTCAGTTGGAGGCATTAACTGCCAAAATTGCCGAGTTACAAACTTCAAAGTCCTTGGAAAATAAACAAACGGTTCATGCCATGGTTCAACAAGAGTCAACCTGTGAAAGATGTGGTACTATGGGGCACAATGCAGTCGAGTGTATGAGTACGGTTGAACAAGTACTTGCCTTTCAATCCTTTAAGTAAGGTACATCTTACTCCAACTTTTACAATGAAAGGACGAAAGAGCATCCAAATTTCTCGTACCGAAGTCAGAGTGTTCTTAATCCTACCCCACCGCCACATCAGCAACAAGGTTCCTCTTATATGATTCCCCAAAATCGCAATTCCCAAGGTAATTATAATCGTTCCACTCAAGGAGGCCAAAACTTTCAACAAGCTCCACCTCTACCACCTCCAAGTAATGATATGGCGGAATTAAAAGCCATGTTGCAGCAAAGTCTCATGATACAACAAAAGCAAAATGCTCAGATCTCTCAATTGATAGCTCATAACAAGATGATTGATACTCAAATTGCCCAATTGGCAATTCAAAATCCACATAAAAAACCGGGTAATCTTCCTCCTCAAGGACACCCTCCACATGAACAAGCCAATGCTATCACCTTGAGGAGTGGAACTCATTACAAAGACCCTGAAATGATAGGGGATTAAACAGATGAAAGTATGGAAGTTGCTGGTCAAGGTTCGAAAAACAGCGAAAAAGAGGCTGAAAAGGGGGTTGCTCGATCGAGCAACACCCCTCTGCTCGATCGAGCAACACCCCTCTGCTCGATCGAGCAACACCCCTCTGCTCGATCGGGCAACCTATGAAAATTCTGAAAATTCTGCTCGAAAAGTTCCTGAAAGTTCCTGTTCCGAAAAACTCGATCGAGCAACCCCTTTCCTCGATCGAGCAACCCCTGATCAGGCCGATAAGACTTCTTATTCATCTTCAAAAGCAAAGGAAGCCGAGCCAACTGCCATTGCACTTCCCTTTCCGCACCACCAACATAAATCCAAGCTTGATAAACAATTTGGGAGGTTTATGGAGGTAGTCAAGAATTTGCAAGTGAGTGTACCTTTTACTGAGTTGATCACTCAAGTGCCGGCCTATGCAAAGTTTATGAAGGACATATTGACAAGGAAGCGGTCCTTTAATGAAGTGGAGACGGTTGCATTTACTGAGGAATGCAGTGCTGTGTTGCAATCCAGATCACTACCTAAGCTCAAGGATCCAGGGAGTTTTTCTATTCCTTGTAATATAGGTTGCTTAGCTATAGATAAAGCTCTTTGTGATCTAGGGGCTAGTTGATCGTTTCTGTCGCGGTCCCGAAACAAAAACAATTTACCCGGACTAGGCTAACAACATAAGGAATGTAATTAGGGAAGTAGGGTGTCGATCCTCAGGGAGTACGTGTTACTTATGAATTATTATGGATTGGTTTTCATTTAAAATCGAGTCACTTGAGTTGTTTGTCTGAACTATTAACATAAAATAAAACGACAAGAATATAAATGACGATATGTAAGAACAAATATGTAAATTACAAAACAAAAAACCCAGAACAGACGACATACCCGATCGGGTTGTCACGTACCCGATCGGGGAAGTCCTCAGATCCGAATATTGACAACTAATTTCTAACTAAAGACGGTATTTAAATGACAATATTGAAAGTCTAACTAGCTGAACTAATTAACCAGAGAATAACAATAATAAAAACTATCTAGGAACGGGAATAAAAAGACGATAAACTAACTAGATAACGATAAAGTAAACTATCTAATAACAGAAATAAAAAGACAATAAAATAAACTATCTAAACGATAAATTAAACTAACTAATCAAGTTGATATAGTGAAAGAGAAATACATGTAAAACTAGTTAAAAGTTTCATAGTTACCAATATTAGAATTACTTATGATTGTCTAGGCCTTGTAGCGGTATATTCCTTCCGGATTCGTACCGACCTTTTAGTGGGTCCTAACGTCCTTTCAGCATGGTTAAGTCACTAAACCCCTATTGATAGTCCTAATTCCTATCCCAACTCTCGTCATAAAGATAGAAATGACTAATACAAACAATTGTTTATGGCCACTAAACAAAGTTATAGAATTTGACACGACCAAAGGAAGAAACAATTTAGACGGTTCAATTGGTAACTACTCTTCTTATAATTCATTTGACTTGTAAATCATTTCAAATATTACAACTCTATTTATTTTATTTACACAATAATAATTTTACAATATTAGATTTAATCTAATCTATGTGATTATGTGATTAAGTAGATTAGCAAGAAAAAGATATATGAAATTAGACTATGAAATGTAAGTACTAAAGTGATTATGGTGATTATGTCAACAATCATTCTAATGATATTTTTAAGGATTATATGATTAGGTAAATTATAATGTGACATGCTAAATAATACTTTGGTTTTAACTAAATTGATTTTAGGTTGATTTCCTACTAACAACAATATTGTGAAAATGATACTAATGAGATTATAATTCATGGTGGTTAAAATTGCATAAGTAAATAAGATTAGAGAATTACCGATAAGGAAAATGAGTATATAAGAATGAAAGTAAGAACAAATACCCAATAACAAAAGCTAAGTAAACACTAGAGAAATACTAAGAAAGCTATAAAAACTTGTAAGAAAATGTGCTAAAAGAAGTGATAATAGATTATTAGATTATTGTAAGATTGTGTGTTTTTATGCTTGGATGATCATTGGTCTTTTATAAGGCTGCATGGCTGCTGATCCTCTTGCTTATTCGTACCCTAGTCAATGCATTAAACCTCCCATTTAAGCTCGGATTGAAGAAGAGCCAAGTAACGTCTTCTTGCAGAAATACCCGATCGGGTAACAGGCAATCCGATCGGGTTTTTGTGTAAGTCGGATTTTCCGTCTTTTCATCTTAGGCACGGAATCCTATGCCTTAGTCTTTGGTCAATGCATTACGGAATTGGGCTTGGGCTGATCTTATCTTGACTTGGGTTGAGTTTTCTTCTTAAAGTCCAAAGCCAAAATCAAAATTGAGTCCATTCGAGGAAAGATGTAGCGGAATTGTAATGAAATTGTGAACTGGCTATCATCAATTCCTTGAAAACTCGTATCCTAGTGTCTTTGCTCCATAAAGTAGGAAAATATAGCAAAACCGCTTCATTTCCTATAAAACGAGTCAACACACGCAAAACAACTAGAATAGCAGTATTAGCTCGTTAATCACTTAACAAAGTGCATAAATCGTATAGAAATCGAGCTAAAACGGGGGATAAATCAATACAAAATATCACTTATCAAACTCCCCAAGCTAAACCCTTGCTTGTCCTCAAGCAAATATAACAATCATAACTAGGACAAGGGTAGCTAACGATGATCAATCTATCATACAAATCTCAAAAAGTAAGCTCTTACAAGTAGATGAATCATAAACCCACAGCAACAAGGGCGAAAGAAAAATGCGAAACATGGTTGAGATTTACATAACGGCGCAGCATAGAAAATATTCTTCGGACTTTTTCAGCTCTTACATGATCTTTTGACAATGGGCTCTCACGGTACACTCGTCACTCAAATTTTTGTAAATTAGGAAATATTAGGTAAAATTTGAAGTGACACTCACCTATCTACAACTTATAAGAATGTGCCCGCAGTTTAGTATGGTAGACAATCTGTAACACCCGGAAATGTACCCTATTTTTCTAGTAGAAATATTTTACGAAATCTTTTCAGCAAATTTAAGTTTTAATTTATAATTTTATGTTCCGAGTCGAATTTAGACTTAAAAAAGATCGAGTATCGTAAAATTGTTGGAATAATTAAGTGAGGAAATTGCCATATAAAAATCCCGTCTTAAAGCGAGTCCTGACTTTCTTCTTGACTTTGGTATGACAGTCGAAGTTTTGACACTTTTCTTGAACTTTTTGAGTCGAGTTTGACTTTTCTTGACTTTTGAGTCGAGTTTGCTTTTTCTTTAACTTTGGTGAAGAGTCGAGTTTGCTTTTCGTGACTTTTGTGATCTCTTTTTAACTTTTCTTGACTCTTAAATCGACTAGAACTTGGAAAACTATTCGTTGAAAACTTTTTACGTAACTCACCCTTTTTACTTATACTCCCTTCATACTACCTTACCCTATTTAAATCCCATTCACACCAACCCAAAACACCAAAAACCTTTTCTTCCTCCTTAAGCAAACAAATCATGGTTTCCCTCTTTGAGTTCGATCTTAGATTTCGCCTAGCTCATTCGTTCTTTGACGGAATTCACGTAAGTTCGTCTTATTCTTCCCCTCTTAGCTTCCTCTATCCGTATTCATATTAAAAGTATCGTCTTTCTCGCTTTTCAATCTTTCCGTCTTTCTCAAGATGAATTTTATTCATCTTTTATTACCTATTTGTAGGTGGAGACCACTAGGAAGGCTTAGTAATCGATTAAAGACGCGTAAAGGTAACGGTGAAGGGTTACTCGGTATCATTTACGTGTTTTGCATGCTTTATATGTTAGAGATCGTATTTAGAATATGATTAGAAGCTTAGGAATCATGTTATGATTTATGATTGTTGTTATTTGATGATTGTTGATGATGAATATTGATTGTTGATAATTATTAGAAGTGAATTAGGAGATTTGAAAATGATAGGATTGGTGTTTGTTGTTCTCGGGTGGAATGGGGTTCCTGGCCGAAGGACCGGCAGCCGGTTCAGTGCCCGGCTGGGAATTTCCTTCACCGACCCTTTTTCGTAGAATGATCATATCTCTTTCGGTACTTGCTTGTTTTGGGCTTGTGACCACTCGTTGGAACCGTAAGAGGATAAGCTATCACCTCGACTTGGAATTTCTGCATTTCCATATCTAGAACTCTAGTTATGACCATTTGAAGTAGACCCTTGTTTTGATAGTTTCCAAACTTGTGATTTTTGTGTTTGTTAGTGTTGTGCTCTGAGCCGGGGTACCGGCCGCCTCCCTCTTGACCGGCCTGGAACACACTACCTTGTTTTCTATGATTTTTGGTTTTTGCCTTGTGCTCTGAGCCGGCCCACCGGCCGCCGGTCCAGTGACCGGCCTAGAACACGGCTGTGTTCTTTTCTTTTAAATTCTGAAACTCGTGATTTATAATAGTTCGCATGATCGGTTTATCGTATAATTTTACGTAATGTCTTATAATATCCATGTTTTGGATATATGATATTTCATTCGCTTGTATCACATGTTTTGTGACGGTTTTTGATATGTTCCCACTTTGAGTCGGTTTTTACAAATGAGTCGGTTTGAGCACTATTTTGTCTTGTGCTTTGTATTCTCATTCCCTTGGCTACCTTTCCATTCGTAAGGCTGGAATGTCGGAACGGAGAGGTATCCTACTGCTTAATTGCATGTGTAGTGGGCATACGACGACGTTGTTGGGAGTTTAACGCTATGCGTTGATCGACCCGGCCGTCAAATGTTGTGTACTTGCGAGGTGGTGTTATTTGCATGTAGCGTACCGCTTGTTATGAGGCTTGAGCTCTTTTCCGCCTCTTTCGTGAATTGATCTACCGAGAATGTGGGGGGTTACTGGCGTTTTCTTTGTAAGACCGGACGGTTTGGGTGCGAAAAACGTGATCGAGATCGAATCGGAAAATGTGGATTCCGAGAGAGGAATCTGGGCCAGGTTGTAGAGTAGGAGGTACGTTCTTACACAGGAGGGAGGAAATGTGTATACCATTATGGGCGAAAGTAAGCATCGCGTATGGTTCAGGGAAAGTGGATCCAGTGGATGACTTTTATTTAATCATACTTGCCATGTACACGATGCTAGTGCGTTTAATTTACCGTGAGATTGTCGTATTTGAGTCGTCGTTCTTTGAATGCGTGATTTCATGATATTATTCATGGTCATTGCATGATTGGACACCGTCAATGTCTTGGTTCGTGAATGGATGATAATATGTTGTATTTATTGTGATCATCGCATGACTTGACGTGGTTTGTCTGTCGAGTCTCAATCTTATCAATCTTATACCGCTAACGGTGAGATGCAAGCCCTAGGGAGCGTATTCGATTGCCTAAGAGTGTCTTCCCCGAGTCTTTGAATAAAATGATGGTTACGGATTTGATTTCCACCTGATCTTATATAGCTATTAGAATTGCCTATCATCCTTATCGTATCTCACATGTATATCTATATGTATGATGCTCTACTTTTGTATTTCCTGCGATGTACGTTGATGGATATGGCTGGGAAGAACCGGAGTTTACTCCCCACTGACTGTGGCGTTCATGTTTTTCATGAATGAACAGGTTGCTTGCATGGATGGCTTTTTGAGTATGCTATTTTGGGTTCGGGTGTGAGCTAGCGGGCGTAGTCCCTGGATGATTAACCTCTAGACGATTTTAGCTAGTTTGCTAAACACTTGTTCTTTGCTAACATTTTGAGAGACTCCGTCTCTTTGTTGTATTCCGCACTTAGTTTGTAATATTTTGACACTCCTCGTTTTATCTATCTTGCATGTATAAAAGGTTTTTAAAATCTCATATTTCCGCTATATAATTCACATTCTTGTTTGTTTTATATTTCCGCATTCGCGAGGGTTGTCACACAATCCAAAATCATTAAGTAAAACTAATCATGATCAAATTATAATGTAAGAAGCACTAGTAAAATAAAGAAGAGGCTTGGGAAATTTGGGTAAGAAAGTGGACAAATGAATTTGGTCATGTGGAGCTTAAAGTCAAGCTAGTAATAACCAAATGTGTAGTGGATACTCAATCTAAATCATACCAATTCCCATCGATAATAATCAAAGCCAAAAGCAGCATATTGGCTTATTAAACATTAGAATCAAGATACAACTTCCCATAATTTTCTTTCTTTTCATTTCATGGAAGCGTTTTTCCTCTTTTCTTTTCTCTTTTTCTTCTTTTGAGCTTTTAATTTCATTTTTCATTTTTCATCGTTCTTTCAAAGCTCTTTTTTTTTTTTTTTTTTTCTCTTTTTTTTTTTCTCTCTTTCACCAAAACCCGGAAATCAGTAATCCCGAGACGGCTCACACCAAATGGTGGAATTATCATATCATCGTAAAAGCACAGAACACCTCTACACAAATAGTTGGTTACTAGCTCAACAAGGGTAGGCAAATTTATAATGTAGCTAGAAAGAAGGGTGTTTTATTGTGAAAGGTGAACAAGAGATTGAATGGCTTCAAAATGTAGATCATGACAATAATACTTATAGAAAATGGAATAAAAACCATACTTATGCGTTTTGATGTAACACAGACTATAAGGAGAAACTACTCACTCCTAAACTGGGATCGGGTTCAGATGTACCGACCACTGGAGGCTATACCTTACAATATGAGTAGCTTGCCAAAGTCAAGATCAAGCTTAATTAAGTCCAAATGCAATTCCCTATCTACTGTGTACAAGACATCCCCATGAATGCACAATTCCTCATAATAAAACGAAACATCAGCTTATAAAAACTACAAAATGAGAAATGTAAGATGGAAATGATCTTTTCTTTTTGATTTTTTCGATTTTTTTTTTTTTAATAAACTAAAAAGAAACTAAGAAAATAAAAAGAAAATAAACTAAAAAGAAAACTAAAAATCTAAATGCAATCCTAAATGCAGTTCCTAAATGCAAATCCTCCCCCAAGCTAAAACTTCACATTGTCCTCAATGTGCATGCGATTATAACAGAAACAAACCGAGAAACGGCTAATAGCACATGGAACAGAGAAACGATATGAAATTCTAATGGGAAAAGGCAAAATAAAACTAAAAATGTGAAAACTAAAGAAAAAGAATAAAATTCTTACAAAATGGCCAGCCTCCCCCAAGCTAGTATAAACAAGGGAAGCTCATCATCAAATCACAAAGGCCACCAGCCACGGCCTCTCCTCTCAGAAGAAGGTGGCTCGGGTTCGGATCCTGAAGCATCTGCATAGTGGGTATCATCTGCAGAATGATAACTACCACGAGAAGAAAAGATCCCGGTTGGGTTGCTGGCTCCAAAGGTTTGATACTCCTCCACTTGGTGATCAGGAAAATCACCTCCATACCCTCCAAACCTCTCTACGCCATAGTCGGTTCCACAATAATCCGGTCCGGTTCGCGACACACCTGCACCATAAGCAGCACCATACCTCCTCTCGGGCCAAGTATAAAAAGACGGGTGGGGGCCCTCGGGTCTAATCACACCTTGCCTAGCAAAGTGGTCATATATGGGGTGCAAAGCAAGCTGTTGGTCGGACTGAATTCTATTGACAGATAATGTTAAAGCTTCAAACATGGCGGCTACATCGCCCTCAGCATGGGTCGATTGAGAGGATGATCCAACCTCAGGGCGGCTGGATCTAAGCTGAACAGGGGGGGTCAATGGGAGTAATATCCCCAACAGGGAGGTAGTAGGTAGGTCGAGGTAAGATAGCCTCACCCTCTTGAAGTGGAGGTCGCTGCCGAAGAATTGGAATTAGCTCTTCCTCGGCGGTCAACTTGACCGAGTCACGGCCAGCAATCCTCCAAATCATATGGGGGTGAGAAGCACGGAACCAGTTGAGCTGAACAAAGTATGCATAATCTAACCCATTTCCCATCTTGGTGGGAGGTGTAGTCAATGCCTGAAGGTTGGTGGTGGCTTGGTTAAAGCCACAAACTTGCATAGCTAAGTGAGTGATAAGACCTCCATAGACAATGGCTGTGTTCTTAGGATTAACAACTTTGGTCAACTGAACAGCAAAATGATACGGTATACTAACAGACCATGGTACACCACCATCCACATTCAAAAATCCTCCTAATATTTCTAACTCTACTCGTCTCACCAAATGAGGTTCAGCACGACCCAAAAAGGTCCATCCCATGAATCTTTGCCAAATTCTAATGGCGGGATGATGTATATGTTGGTGTGGGATGTGGTCCCAACGAGAGACAAGGTAAGTCGAAATAGCACTCCAAAGCAAGATAACATCAAAGCTTTCCGGAGGTGAGATAACAGTGTTTGCAGTGGTAAGACCAAAATAACTAGCAAAGTGCTCCAAGTTCATACTATAATCATCATTGAACAAACGAAACCGAACTTGGGGCATAGTGTTTCTATTTCTAGACCGATGCAACTCAAATGAGCTCAAACATTCAAGAGTTAATTGGGGGAAAGTCTCATAGCTAAAGTTCATGCTAGCACTCATACTTAGACCCCTAAACAACACTTTAACATGCTCAAGAAGTTTCATATGCCGTAAAGAAGAAACGTTGAGGAACTTAGTAGCCCTTATACCTTTGCTTTTAAGTATGCACCATTTTTGCCATTGCTCATGTGAGCTAAATTGTACATACGGGAAACTAGGATCATGCATAGCATTCCCTTGATTCTCGGGTTGTTCATTAGCATCAAGCATTTCAATATCCTCCTCTTGTGCTCTACTACTCTCTCCTTGAGTGGAGGTTCTTGCCCTCTTTGATTTCCTTAGTAAAGGTGCCATTTTCTACAAATAACTAGTATTAAAACACTTCATTTGTAAACACAAGTGGATAGCATAAGTGTTAGAATACTAAGCCTTAAGCACAAATTCAAGTATAGTGACCCTAGTAAAACATTGTCATACTATCTTTAAGCACAAATGGATGCTATAAGCATAGCAATATGTTAATTAGGTGAGCAACAAATACTTGAATCATGAATTTGGCTACTTCCTAAGGTACTAATGCTAAATTATCATAATAAGACCATAAGTTCATAGTATAAGGCATGAATTCAAGCATCATACTATCACTTAAACAAAAGCTCTTAGCATAAAGTAAAGATGAGCATCTAAATTAGCAAATAATCATCCAAATCAAAGTAACCATCCTAATTAATCACTAGAATTCACTCTATAGCATGTAAGAATCATTGGAAATCCAATTTAAACAAGTTCTACGATCAAAATCAAGAACCCCCAAATTGGAGTTAGGGTTTGTTTATGTTGGATTTCTGAAAAATATAGAGAGATTGAAGTAACTAAAGTAGAAATAACTTACTTGATGATGATTAGTAGTTGCCCTTGATGAACTATAGGAACAAATTTTGCAAGAATAGACTAAGAATTGAGGGTTTTGAGAAAATTTCAGCTTTTAGATTGAAGAACACGAGTATAAGGTAGTAAACAAAAGGGTAGCAAATGGGTTTTATAGAATAAAGTAGAGTAAAACACGAAACAGACAATTTACCCGATCGGGTAGACATGAATCCGATCGGGGAAACCTGCTGCTTCAGTTTTTGTTTCTATTTTCTTTGCCACTTGCTCTTACCTTTTGGCTATGTCCTTGCACATACTTACTAACCTTAGTGATCTTGACAACTTGTGCCAAGGATAGCTTCGTCTTGTCTCAATAGGTCCTCCGATTCTAAGTACAAAAATCTATTGACGAAATATGCATAATAACAAGTAAAACGAAGAAAGTGTTCCTAACTATTACAACATAAAATCCAAAAATATAGAGTCCAAATATAATAGTCCAAAATAAGAATCATTGTCTAATAAGTAAAAGAAAAGAATGCATAAAGAAAAACAAAAGAAAAAGACGGGTTGCTTCCCGACAAGCGCATTTTGAGTCATGCTAGACTTTGTTGTTCTATCCCTCCTTAAGCCTTATGAAGGGATTTTTAGCTCTTAGTGAATTAATTGACAGGCTTTACAAAGTGGTTTCAAAACCTTTGGTGAAAAGCGATGACAATTTCTCCCCACCGCAAAGGCCTTGAGGCTTCCTTTAAACGACGGGTGAACCACCATTTTGCTTCTCCCTTTAGTGATAAAGGAAAAAGTGTTTCTCTAATCTCATTTTGGGTGATTCCTTCCCTCGCAAAGGTTTGACAAAGTTCGCAAAAGGTTTGAAGATGATGAGACGGGTTTTTGTTTGGTTTTCCTCTAAATTGGTTACCCTCGATGAGAGCAATCAAGGTCAAATGGACCCCTAGGATCCCACTGGCAAGCTCAAAAACCCGGTACCTTGGATCTTCTCTAGTTAGCACCATTTTATCAACCTGCAAGAAAAACACAAAAGAGAAAGTTAGAAATGAATTAGGTACGGTTGCACCTAAAAATAGTAGAAATAAAAACCAATAATACATAAATAAACAAAACCGTGCTCCCCGGCAACGGCGGCAAAATTTGATCGGTTCTGTCGCGGTCCTGAAACAAAAATAATTTACCCAGACTAGGCTAACAACATAAGGAATGTAATTAGGGAAGTAGGGTGTCGATCCTCAGGGAGTACGTGTTACTTATGAATTGTTATGGATTGGTTTTCATTTCAAATCGAGTCACTTGAGTTGTTTGTCTGAACTATTAACATAAAATAAAATGACAAGAATATAAATGACGATATGTAAGAACAAATATGTAAATTACAAAACAAAAAAACCCAGAACAGACGACATACCCGATCGGGTTGTCACGTACCCGATCGGGGAAGTCCTCAGATCCGAATATTGACAACTAATTTCTAACTAAAGACGGTATTTAAATGACAATATTGAAAGTCTAACTAGCTGAACTAATTAACCAGAGAATAACAATAATAAAAACTATCTAGGAACGGGAATAAAAAGACGATAAACTAACTAGATAACGATAAAGTAAACTATCTAATAACAGAAATAAAAAGACAATAAAATAAACTATCTAAAACGATAAATTAAACTAACTAATCAAGTTGATATAGTGAAAGAGAAATTCATGTAAAACTAGTTAAAAGTTTCATAGTTACCAATATTAGAATTACTTATGATTGTCTAGGCCTTGTAGCGGTATATTCCTTCCGGATTCGTACCGACCTTTTAGTGGGTCCTAACGTCCTTTCAGCATGGTTAAGTCACTAAACCCCTATTGATAGTCCTAATTACTATCCCAACTCTCGTCATAAAGATAGAAATGACTAATACAAACAATTGCTTATGGCCACTAAACAAAGTTATAGAATTTGACACGACCAAAGGAAGAAACAATTTAGACGGTTCAATTGGTAACTACTCTTCTTATAATTCATTTGACTTGTAAATCATTTCAAATATTACAACTCTATTTGTTTTATTTACACAATAATAATTTTACAATATTAGATTTAATCTAATCTATGTGATTATGTGATTAAGTAGATTAGCAAGAAAAAGATATATGAAATTAGACTATGAAATGTACGTACTAAAGTGATTATGGTGATTATGTCAATAATCATTCTAATGATATTTTTAAGGATTATATGATTAGGTAAATTATAATGTGACATGCTAAATAATACTTTGGTTTTAACTAAATTGATTTTAGGTTGATTTCCTACTAACAACAATATTGTGAAAATGATACTAATGAGATTATAATTCATGGTGGTTAAAATTGCATAAGTAAATAAGATTAGAGAATTACCGATAAGGAAAATGAGTATATAAGAATGAAAGTAAGAACAAATACCCAATAACAAAAGCTAAGTAAACACTAGAGAAATACTAAGAAAGCTATAAAAACTTGTAAGAAAATGTGCTAAAAGAAGTGATAGTAGATTATTAGATTATTGTAAGATTGTGTGTTTTTATGCTTGGATGATCATTGGCTTTTATAAGGCTGCATGGCTGCTGATCCTCTTGCTTATTCGTACCCTAGTCAATGCATTAAACCTCCCATTTAAGCTCGGATTGAAGAAGAGCCAAGTAACGTCTTCTTGCAGAAATACCCGATCGGGTAACAAGCAATCAGATCGGGTTTTTGTGTAAGTCGGATTTTCCGTCTTTTCATCTTAGGCACGGAATCCTATGCCTTAGTCTTTGGTCAATGCATTACGGAATTGGGCTTGGGCTGATCTTATCTTGACTTGGGTTGAGTTTTCTTCTTAAAGTCCAAAGCCAAAATCCAAATTGAGTCCATTCGAGGAAAGATGTAGCGGAATTGTAATGAAATTGTGAACTGGCTATCATCAATTCCTTGAAAACTCGTGTCCTAGTGTCTTTGCTCCATAAAGTAGGAAAATATAGCAAAACCGCTTTATTTCCTATAAAACGAGCCAAAACACGCAAAACAACTAGAATAGCAGTATTAGCTCGTTAATCACTTAACAAAGTGCATAAATCATATAGAAATCGAGCTAAAACGGGGGATAAATCAATACAAAATATCACTTATCAAACTCCCCCAAGCTAAACCCTTGCTTGTCCTCAAGCAATCATAACAATCATAACTAGGACAAGGGTAGCTAACGATGATCAATCTATCATGCAAATCTCAAAAAGTAAGCTCTAATAAGTAGATGAATCATAAACCCACAGCAACAAGGGCGAAAGAAAAATGCGAAACATGGTTGAGATTTACATAACGGCGCAACATAGAAAATATTCTTCGGACCTTTTACGCTCTTGCATGATCTTTTTGACAATGGACTCTCACGGTACACTCATCACTCAAATTTTTGAAAAATAGGAAATATTGGTTCAAATTTAAAGTGACACTCACCTATCTACAACTTATAAGAATGTGCCCGCAGTCTAGTATGGTAGACAATCCAAAATCATTAAGTAAAACTAATCATGATCAAAATATAATGTAGGAAGCATTAGAAAAGTAAAGAGGAGGCTTGGGAAATTTGGGTAAGAAAGTGGACAAATGATTTTGGTCATGTGGAGCTTAAAGTCAAGCTAGTAATAACCAAATGTGTAGTGGATACTCAATCCAAATCTTACCAATTCCCATCAACAAAAGTCAAAGCCAAAAGCAGCATATTGGCTTATTAAACCTGACAAACCAAATTACGACTTCCCATAATTTTCTTTCTTTTCATTCATGGAAGCGTTTTTCCTCTTTTCTTTTCTTTTTTTTTTCTTTTTTTTTTTCTTTTTCTTTTGAGCTTTCAATTTCATTTCATTTTTTCATTTCTCATTATGTTTCAAAGCTCTCTTTTTTTTTTTTTTTCTCTTTCACATCAAAACCCGGGAGTCAGTAATCCCGAGACAATTTCACACCAAATGGTGGCATTATCAGAACATCGCAAAAGCATAGAACACCCCTACACATATAGTTGGTTACTAGCTCAACAAGGGTAGGCAAAATTATAATGTAGCTAGAAAGAAGGGTGTTTTTGTGAAATGTGAACAAGAGATTGAATGGCTTCAAAATGTAGATCATGACAGTAATACTTATAGAAAATGGAATAAAAACCATACTTATGCGTTTTGATGTAACACAGACTATAAGGAGAAACTACTCACTCCTAAACTGGGATCGGTTCAGATGTACCGACCACTGGAGGCTCTACCTTACAATATGAGTAGCTTGCCAAAGTCAAGATCAAGCTTAATTAAGTCCAAATGCAATTTCCTACCTACTGTGTACAAGACATCCCCATGAATGCACAATTCCTCATAATAAAACGAAACATCAGCTTATAAAAACTACAAAATGAGAAATGTAAGATGGAAATGATCTTTTCTTTTTGATTTTTTCGATTTTTTTTTTTAATAAACTAAACAGAAACTAAGAAAATAAAAAGAAAATAAACTAAAAAGAAAACTAAAAATCTAAATGCAATCCTAAATGCAGTTCCTAAATGCAAATCCTCCCCCAAGCTAAAACTTCACATTGTCCTCAATGTGCATGCGATTATATCAGAAACAAACCGAGAAACGGCTAATAGCTCATGGAACAGAGAAACGATATGAAATTCTAATGGGAAAAGGCAAAATGAAACTAAAAATGTGAAAAATAAAGAAAAAGAATAAAATTCTTACAAAATGGCCAGCCTCCCCCAAGCTAGTATAAACAAGGGAAGCTCATCATCAAATCACAAAGGCCACCAGCCACGGCCTCTCTTCTCAGAAGGAGGTGGCTCGGGTTCGGATCCAGAAGCATCTGCATATTGGGTATCATCTGCAGAATGATAACTAGCACGAGAAGAAAAGATCCCGGTTGGGTTGCTGGCTCCAAAGGTTTGATACTCCTCCACTTGGTGATCAGGAAAATCACCTCCATACCCTCCAAAACTCTCTACGCCATAGTCGGTTCCACAATAATCCGGTCCGGTTCGCGGCACACCTGCACCATAAGCAGCACCATACCTCCCCTCGGGCCAAGTATAAAAAGACGGGTGGGGGCCCTCAGGTCTAATCACACCTTGCCTAGCAAAGTGGTCATATATGGGGTGCAAAGCAAGCTGCTGGTCGGACTGAATTCTATTGACAGACAATGTTAAAGCTTCAAACATGGCGGCTACATCGCCCTCAGCATGGGTCGATTGAGAGGATGATCCAACCTCAGGGCGGCTGGATCTAAGCTGAACAGGGGGGTCAATGGGAGTAATATCCCCAACAGGGAGGTAGTAGGTAGGTCGAGGTAAGAGAGCCTCACCCTCTTGAAGTGGAGGTCGCTGCCGAAGAATTGGAATTAGCTCTTCCTCGGCGGTCAACTAGACCGAGTCACGGCCAGCAATCCTCCAAATCATATGGGGGTGAGAAGCACGGAACCAGTTGAGCTGAACAAAGTATGCATAATCTGTATACTGAAGATCTTTGTGAAGATTAGATAGTATAGGTCGTCATTCGGTAACTATTCCATTTGAGTGATTTTATGTTCAAAGTTATAGCTTTAGCCTATAACTTTGGATGATAAATGTTGATGCATGATTTTGGAAATAAAATGTTTTAAATATTTTCAAAAGTGAAAGAGTATTTTTATATTTATCAAAAGTTTTAATAGAGAATATATTTATGAGATTCTATTGGTTAGTAATACAACTTATGGGATGTCATGCTACCTAGGGTTTCTAATATATTCTATCTCAATTTGTTGTTAACCTAATAACCACACCTAGGGTTTGAGCCATCTAGGGTTTCGTGTAAAACAAGGGATTGTGCCACCTAGGGTTGCGTGCCTCCTAGGGTTTCGTGTAGCTAAGGGATTTCGGCCTATCTAGGTTGTTTCCCTTGTTTACCTAATCTAGGATACTATTATATCTTTACAGCAATATTTTGAGATATTAAAGATAAATATATTTCTATAAGATAAACCAAATAATATTTTGAGATAAAGATATTTCTAAAAGATAAAGCAAATATTATTTTATGATATTAAAGATAAATATCTTTCTTAAATATTAAGCTAGGGTTTTAGATCTACTTTGATTCTACTACTATAAATACTCCTTCACATCTTACTCTTGAAACACACGAAATATACACAAGAACTACACGGCACATCTACTACTTGTGTTGATTTTCCAAAATCATTTTAAAGCAAACCTTTGAGCAAAATATTTATTATTTCTAGAGTTTGTTTTTTAAAAGAGTTGTGCATCAATTATTATCAATCGCTTGCGTGAAATACGTTATTGGATAATAGTACATCATTATAATCTTACAATTCTTTAACGGGAATCTGTGTGAGTTATATTGTACTTTCTTATTAACGTAAGATAGTATAGAGTATTTAGCGATACTCACCTTGAGTTATAATCATAGTGTTGATTATACGAGTGGGTTGATAATTTTTGTAATCCGTAGAAAGGTACTAACAATTATTAATCGAGAATAGTGGACGTAGGTTTCAACGTGTGAAACTGAACCACTTCAAAAATCCGTGTGCCTCTCTCTACTCTCTTTACTTTTCGTTATTTCGTTACTTACGCTTACTTTGATTAATTAATTAGTTGATTTTAATCTATAAGATCAAATACTTAATTACATATCATATAAATCGAAAATGTGGGGCTAGTTTTTAATACTCAATTCACCCCCCCCCCTCTTTCGTATTCGATCAATAGACTCTACAATTGGTATCAGAGCCTCGTGCTCTTGATTGCCTTACGCTTACTTTGATTAATTAATTAGTCTGATCCCGTATTCAATGGGAAGAACTACAGTTTATGGAAAAATTTGATGACCCATTACATAAAGGGTAACGATTGGGAGTGTTGGCTAATCATTAAGAACGGCCCTAACAAGATCATGCTTGGATCTGCTACTGGCACTCCCATCAAAAAGAAAGAAGACGACTATGTTGAGGCAGATTATAAGAAAGCTGAGAAAAATTCAAAAGCTGTCAGCCTGTTGCAAAAGAGCATGATTTATACTGAGTTTGACCGTTTCTCATCTAGCTCTTGTAACAACCCGAAATGTACCCTATTTTTCTAGTGAAAATATTTTACGAATACTTTTCAGCAAATCTAAGTTTTTAATTTAGAATTTATTGTTTCCAGTCGAATTTGGAATTTCCGAATTCGTATTTGGAATTTCTGCGAGATTCCATGAGAATCCCGTTTTAAGTCAACTTTGACTTTCGTTGACTTTTCCGACTCACCTCGTAAAATAAAAGACCGAAATTTATATTTGAAAAATAATAAATTTAATTTATTTTTATTAAGATTTATTTGAATTTATGATAATTTAATATAATTATTTTGAATTTATTCGGAATTTAAGAATAACTTTTACGGTTTAACCCCGAACATCATTTAACTATTCCCGAGTCATCTTAAATCCCGAAACAAACCCGAAACCCGACTTTGGCATGAGTCACACGCCCCATGTCATCTTTTTCCACTCACTTTAGATCTTTTCATTCTTTCGATTAAACTAATACGAATATCTAAGATATTTGTAACTTTATCGATCCGTTAGTTTAAATTACGCAAAACGCTTAAAATCAGACCCGATTACTACCTAAACCACACGGCTCTCTTACCCTCTAATAAGACTAGATATTTTCTTTCTTTTTGATTACAATAACATAATATCTAATTAATATATAGATATTTGATTAAACTATTATAAAACCTAATAATATCTAATTAAGTACCTTAATATAATTATAAAACCCGAGTCAATCCCGTAACAACAATTTCAAAACCCGACTCCATATTTCTTCTATATGTACACGGCACCCACTCACCATTACTCACTAACTACCTTTTCATTTTACAACAAATCAACTTAAAATCTAATTAATACTTTCTTTAATCGTTCTTCATCGTTCTTCATCGTTCTTCGTCGTTCTTGAGCTAAATCATCACAAAACCTTCATTTCTTATTCAAATCCGTCCTAACTTATATTTCTAGAATCTCCTCTTCGCTCTCCATCTTCAAGTACGGTTTAATTTCAATTCCGACAAAATCGTTTTCAACACTTTAATTATGGAAAATCAAGTTTTAATTCTAATAATGTTTTTCTTGTCATTTCTTATAGGGGAAGATTTTGAACACGAGTTTGGTGACTCGTATATTTTAGGAGAAGACTAGAAGACGGGTTTCTTATTTCTTTAGTTCTTATTTTGGGTGCTAATTGATTTTTGTGCTAGCTAAGGTAACGATTCCGATTTACTCGACGAATTAATGTCACATTCTTTTGTTTTTGTTCATGTTATTATTATTTACGGTTTTTAATTAGTAACATGATAAGTTGTCATTTTATTATGTTGTATGAATTTTTGGCATGTTTAGTGTTCTTGACATATTTATATGATTTGTTCATAATCATGATTTTTGTATGAATGATGGTTGAATTGGTTGTTAAAATGGTTGTTGTTAATTAAAATCATGTTAGAATTAATTTGGATGGGTGGTTGTTTTGGCCGTGTAGGGTGGCCGTAGGTGGTGGCTGGAAAACAGCCCAAACCGGCCGGTTCAGGCCTGGTTCAGCCCGGTTCAGGCCGGTCCAGCCAGGTCTGGGTTGATCTGGGATTTGGTCTTTGGGTTTGTGTCGATACTTGATTGTTTTGTTGTTGTTTTTACGGGTTTTAAATATGTTAAGCATGCGGGAAATATTAAGAAACGGTTTTAATAAATGTTGACCCAAAACAGCCGCAAACCAGGCCGTGGGCCCAGATGAGCGTTCCCTGCCCCGGTCTTGTTCGCCCACTCAGCCCATGAGTCTCACTTGGACTTGTGACGGTTTTTGAGTTATTGTTATTTTATCGTGTTTTGTAATATTTAGCAAGTGGGAAATGTTAATAAGTAAAATATTTAATTAAAAGGTTTTTCATAAAATTATTGTTTCTCACATGTTAGAAATTATAATACGAGATTATAGTTTAATTTGATATCCTTTAAGTCAAGCGGGTTCTTGTATGATTTAATAATTCACATGTTAGAAGTTTTAATAAAATAACATGTAATGAATATGATGATTTTTTTTATGTTCAAGTCTATATGGTAAAGACTCTGTTTCTAGCCGGTTTGACCAAACGGGTTTGGTCAAACTAAGATCTAGTCAGCCCCGTTTTGACTGATGACCCGTAGCGGGACTCGGGTCGGGGATTTGTCTTCAAGTAAGGTTTTATTTAATTATTGAATTAGCCTTAGTAGATATGAGGCGATATGATATTTGAATATAATATATATACAATTAGTCACATGATAGGATGTTTTCCCGTGACTGTTTGATTGTATGATAGATGTCGTGTTGACTAAGTACCCATAGAGAATTATGAGTATATGCCGTACTATCTTTAACGAGCATATGGAGTTTACCGCTTGATAGCTTTTGTGTCTCGGCTTGGTGGGTTTATATCCAAGTCGGGGCATGGCTGCCTAATCCACTTTGGGATTGGAGCCAGCTTAAGTACTAGCCATCTCTGCTTAGGGGGTCGCCTAGTAGAGTTTCTCATGTACTTTTGGTCATGGGACGGGGAATGGAATAGCTGTTGTCGCTAGGTCTGATCAGTCTAGGACTAGGATGTTTTCCTACCTTGTGGTATAGCCTCGAGTTACAGAAGTCGACTATTGACTGTCCTAAGAACTTATGCCTGTTTCTAGAAGTATTGGTCTTTCATGTTTGATGATTCTATGAATCTTAGAAGGTGAGATGCAAGCCGGCTAAGGTTGATAGAGTTTGGATTACTGGTTGTTAACTGATTCACATGATAGTTCGTTTGATTAGGGTTTGAGTGTATCATGGCCATGTTTTAAAGGTAACCTATGAGCTAGCATACCAGCTTCCCTACCTCGTGTTATAGATAAATAACGGTTTCACATGATTGCTTTCATATGCTAGGTTATATGTTAGTTGTTTGTTTCATAACATGAAAAGCATATCGTATATGTTAAGTTTTGTATTTTCCATATACATCTCTTTTATGTTATTCATGTTTTATTAAACTCGACATTTCGTGGCTGGGAGAACTCGGAGTTACTCCCCACTGACTGTGGCTTCCGTGTTTATATTTAATGCGGTTGGCAGGTTTGTGATGCATACATGGGTATATTGACGAGCTAGCGAGCGAAGTATTTACCTTGGACCTATATTCGGTTCTTAGGATTGTATATTATTATACACTCTTTTATTTCCGTATTTATACGGAAGATATGTCTCCCGTTTTGGATAATTCTTATGTATAATATTATTTCCTTTTGTTATGAACCTTTTTTTTAGACACCTTTGTTATGACGAATATATTTAATAGTAGGTTCCGGTTTTAAAATTTACCGATTTTCACTAAAGTGAACCTATTAGAAACGTATTCTCATCTTTTATTTATTTAAATTACTTGTTTTATTTTTCCGCAAATTTGAGGGTGTTACAGCTCTACTGCCAAGGAAATATGGGATGGTCTAGAGTTAGCCTATGAGGGGACAACTGTTGTCAAAAAGCAACGTATCGCATTGTTAATGCGAAAATAGGAACTGTTCTCTATGGAGCAAAATGAATCGCTTGACAGGATGTCCACTCGCTTCTTTAGTATCATTAATGAATTGAAAAATCTTGGAAAAACTTTTGACTCCGAGGAAATTGCCAGGAAGATCCTTAGAAGTCTATCTAGACGATGAAGACCTAATGTGACGGTAATTGAGGAATGTAAAGATCTATCTAGCCTATCTTATCAAGAGCTACTCGGAACCCTAATGGCTCACGAGATTACTCTTGATGAGGATGAGGCAAACGATAGTAACAGTAAGAAAGTGGCTTTACAAGCCGAGACTAGTGAAAAAACACGATGCGGATCTTGAAGATGACACAGTGTTATTTGCTAGACGTTTTAAGAAAAATTCTTTAATAAACCACAAGGGAAAACGTTTAACAATAACACTAAAAAATCTTATAAGAAGCCAATTGAGTCAAAAGGGTCTCTCTCAAGTCGTGGTTGCTTCAAATGTGGGGATAATGATCATATGATCAAGGATTGTCCTACATGGAAGAAAATCAAAGACAAAAATCAACGAGACAAAACCAAGAAGGAATTCAAGCAAGTCATGATGGCTTACTGCTAGGGAGATCTTGACACAGAGGACAACGAGTCAGAGGCAGAAGAAGTCGCCAACTTGTGTCTAAGCAACGTCAGTCTTGACCTAATTTTAGACAGTGACAATGAAAGCGAATCCGAGATGTGTCTTGTTGGCAACTCAGATTCAGAACCAGATTCAGAAGATGATGAAGAGGTTAGTCATCTTGAACTTAAAAAGCAAGTTAAGAAATTGTCTAAGAAGTCTTTAATTAAGTATTTTGAAGAAACCTTAGATCATTGTCATGAACAGAGTCTTGAACTAAAAGATCTTAAAGAACAAATTCTTGACATTGCTGAGGAAAATCAACTTCTAAAGGCCAAAGCTAAGAAACTCAAGTCTAAAGTTATGGCAACTTCAGCCACAACTTCAGACATGACAAATGTTGAGAAAGAAGCTCTTGAGTTTAAAGTTATAGCTAATGAAGCTATAATCTCAGAGTTAAAGCTCAACATTAAACATCTTCAAGCCAAAGTTATAGGTAATGAAGCTATAACTTTAGAATTGAAGAAAGTCAATGAGCTTTTACAATCTGAAGCTAAGGCAAAGGAAGTAGTTATCATTGATCACAAGAAAGAAAACTCCTTTCTTTCTCAGCAATTGAAAGATATAAAGGCTGAATTCTCCCAAGCCAAAGATCAACATAATGAGGAGAAATTTATCTTGAACAAACGCTTTAACGATTTTCGTGAAAATTTAAAAAAGAACAATCCCTCCAAAGACTCGAATGTAGATCATTCGTCGTGTGAGAAAGAAATTCAGTCTTTGAAGGAATTGCTCCTACATGCACGAAAAGTTCATGATAAATGGGAAGGAAGTCAGAAGGTCTTAGACTTCCTTACCGAACAATCTAACAATAACATGAAGATGGGTCTAGGTCATGAATGTTATAGTCGTAGAGACCATGAAATGCAAATCCACTCCTTATGACCGTGATTTTAGAAGAAGGAAGTATGTTAATCTTTCAGAATATCTGATTTGCAATTATTGTGGTCACAATGGTCATGTTAAAGATAATTGTGTTAAATATGTCAATGACAACAAAAATCAAACTGATTTTGTTAAAGAACATGATGTGGCTAGTATTAATGAGTCTGAACCTGAATTTCAACGTGATGAAATTAAAAATAATGAGTTCAGATGGTTTTATGACATAGCTTTCGATTACACATCTGTACTTTCAAAATCTAAACCATGTGTGAATCGTTAGCTATGAGCATACCTGTCGCTTCTTTGAAGCGAAACTCCAGAGGGGCCAAGCAGTTAGCCCACACATTCTTGACATGATTGAGAATGTGGAGAAACTGGAGGCACTTGGTTGCAAAATCGATGAGAAGATCGTCATAGACCGCGTTCTTCATTCACTTCATGATGGTTTTGCCCTTTTCAGGGCAAATTACTATATGAATGATATGAAGAAGAGTCTTCATCAGCTCTACTCACTCCTTGTACAGACAGAGAGTGATCTAAAATTGAGTGGCAGTCTGAAACAGGACGTTCTCATGATTGCCAACAAGGGCAAAGGTAGGGGTAAGGCTTAGGCCAACCTAGCTGTAGGGAAGCCGAAGTTCAAAAATCCAGGGCAAGGCAAGAGTGGGCCTGGTGAGACTAGCGGTAGCTCACAAGGCAAGACAAAGAGCGATGAAGGTAATGTGGAGTGCCACCATTGCCACAAGATTGGGCATTGGAGGAGGAACTGCCTCGTGTACCGTGAGGACATTAAAGCAGGCCGCGTCTCTCCTGTTGATATGTCTTCTTCTTTTATTCATATGATTGAGATCAACCATGCATGTTTCGGAACTTGGGTATTAGATATTGGTTGTGGTTCTCATCTGTGCAATCATTTGCAGGGCCTAAGAAACATCACAACTCTCGCAAGGAGTGATGTGGACCTGCGAGTGGGGAATGGAGCAAGAGTAGCTGCCGTTTCAGTGGGAACATATGTAATCCAACTCCCGAGTGGTTTTGAGTTATTTCTGAATAACTGTTACTATGTACCCAGTTTATCTAAGAACATTATTTCAGTCTTAGTACTTGATAAGGACGGATTTTCGTTTGTAATAAAGGATAATAGCTGTATTTTCTCTTTAAACGAAATGATTTATGGTAAAGCAGTTTACATGAATGGGATTTATGTTTTAGATCAAACCACAGATATAATGCATGTGAGTAGTAAGAAAGCAAAGGTTGGTGACAAAGATCAAACCTATCTATGGCATTGCCGTATGGGACACATAAATGAAAAACGCGTGAAAAAGCTCATTGATAATGGGACTATCTCCCCATTTGACTATGAATCTTTTGGCAAGTGTGAATCATGTCTCATAGGCAAAATGACTCGAATTTCCTTCAAATGTGTTGGAATGCGCGCTGCTGACCTATTAGGACTCATACATACTGATGTGTGTGGACCTATGTCAATCAACGCTAGAGATGGCTATAGATATTTTATCACTTTCACGGACGATTGAGTAGATATGGATATGTCTACTTAATGAAGCATAAAAGTGAGTCCTTTGACAAGTTCAAGGAATTCCAGAATAAGGTTGAAAACCAACTGGATAGAAAGATTAAAGCACTACGTTCAGATTGTGGTGGCGAATATCTTTCGAATGAGTTTGATCAACACCTCAAAGACTGTGGTGTAGTACTACAGTTAACTCCACCTGGAACACCACAATTGAATGGTGTGTCCGAACGGAGAAATCGAACATTACTTGATATGGTTCGATACATGATGAGTCACACGGTTGTACCTGATTCATTGTGGGGTTATGCTCTTTTGTCAGCTGCTCTAATACTTAACCGA
>JAIUZE010038662.1:0-23400 GCA_022085475.1 Heliosperma pusillum | reverse complement strand
GTATTATGCTCTCTTCCTTCTATCTAGGTGCTTATTTCTCTTCCAACTTGTTTGCCTCTTGGAAATTACTCTTGATAGTTCCTCCATCTTACCATTGGTATCCTTACCTTCCGCTTGTAACATTTTTGTGGATGTCATACCCATTTGTTTGCGGTATATTATACTTGGTCGAAAGAACTTTGAATTTTGTGGAATATTAGTGATTGTTAGAATAAATTTGTGATTTGAGGAAAATGGTGTAGATCTAAATTCACCCTATATTGATGATTGGTTGTAACTCTAAGGAAAGGTAGTAAGATAAGTTTGATGATTTTAATGCTTGATGCTTGCCATGACTAATATGTAGATAGTTCATGGTATTTGATGGTGTAAGGTTGAATGAGTTGGCTAGGACTTCTTAACCCATTAGTGATTTAATCTTTTGAACTTAGGAGTTTAGTAATATTATAGTGTCTTGAGGATCGTATCTAAATTGGAGCTAGTTTTTCTAAGTGAGAATATTTGGATGATACCTTGAGGTGTAAAACGCTTTTGAGACTAAGTGACTTTTTGTGGATTCTAGTGTATGTGTTAGAATAAACGCTTGGTGGAAAAGTACTTGGCTATAATTCTTGGATTTAAAAATATGACCTTATATCATAGTATCGGAGACTTGGTTAAGGTAGTAAGTCGTCGTGATTGATTAAACCATGTTACTTAAGGATTATGGTCATGAGTGGAATCTGATTAGATTGGCTATGTCGGTGATGCCTTATGATGTTGATAATGACGTTCCGTTCGGTGTTCTATCTTGTGGGCCATAGGAGTTGAAAAAAGATTAGTATCGAGAATTCCTTATTAGTTCTTCGGTTTTGAATCCTTTGGGAGTGTGTCAAATTTTGGAGTTGAGAGAATGTTATTATGTTTAAGTTGCAATTCCGAAATTGGGATACCGTGTTATATGAAAGTATGGATGAATTGGGTAGTAATCGATTTGTTAAAAGTAGGTGTACCTTACTCCGATGATTTGTGGTACGAGGGTCCCTTGTAAGAGACCTTTGTTCTTGAGATGATTTGCTTTGCTATCGCCCTGAGTTTGAAAAGGGAATTTTGTGGATTAAACCTTAAACCTTTTTCTCGTGCCATTATCCCTTTCCATTTCCTTTCATGCAAGTTCCTACTAAGCCCGATTCCTAGGAAATTGTTTTATCTTATCTCTTCCTTTGCTTGGCTACCTTCATAGCTATATCTATCCTGTAACACCCCGGCCCAAACCTTGGGTCGGGAGCGGTCACTCATGATAGCTCTCCAGGCTGTGTACATGGCCCACAGATCAACACAGGTCCTTTCCAGCGCATTTTGTCCTCACTCATGCACATCCCGGGAACCTTCCCAGGAGGTCACCCATCCTAAGACTACTCTCAGTCAAGCACGCTTAACTTTTGAGTTCTTTTGCATGGAGGACCAGAAAAGAAAGTGCACTTTGTTGATATGAGTAGTACTTTCAATCCTTTTAAGCACTAGTCATTTAAGCCTATCAATGGACCTCTTCAAATAACGTGGGGTGTTACAATCACCCCCCCTTGAAGAACGCAACGTCCTCGTTGCGCCTGGGAGCATAACCGCTAACCCAGAAGCCTCCCCCGCTAGGTTGGTGATCACAATGGAGCGTATAACAACTGCCTCCAGGAGCGTATAACAACTGCCTCCATCACCAGACGGTCGCAGGGTTGCTCTGATACCATTTGTAACACCCCGGCCCAAACCTTGGGTCGGGAGCGGTCACTCATGATAGCTCTCCAGGCTGTGTACATGGCCCACAGATCAACACAGGTCCTTCCAGCGCATTTTGTCCTCATCATGACATCCCGGGAACCTTCCCAGGAGGTCACACATCCTAAGACTACCTATCAGTCAAGCACGCTTAACTTTTGAGTTCTTTTGCATGGTTGTGACCAGACAAGAAAGTGCACTTTGTTGATTATGCGTAGTACTTTCAATCCTTTAGCACTAGTCATTTAAAGCCTCTCAAATGGACCCTTCCAACTATTGTGGTGTGTTACATATCAAATATCTAGATTTTGGATCCTTGGCCTCTAGCGTTCTCGTAATTTTCGTCGTTTATCGCTTTCGTGTTTCCCTCGAAATCTCCTATCGTTTCCAATGTCATGGTTGTCATTGTCTTTCTCTGGTGAGATTGAGTGGTGGTTAGCTAGCGTCGTGTTGATTTGATCATGAATAGGATTGGGGAATTATACTTAAGATGAATCGTGGTGGTATTGTACTCTCTTGGTGGGCTTCATTATTGAGCTGCTAGGTAGTGCGTGGATTTTGGGAATCAAGTGAGCGAGATGATATTCGTTGTTGTTGAGTATTATATCGGTTGCTTGGGATATCATTTGGGAATTAGATGTCTCTAATTGGTGGATTCTAAAAGAGACTTTGCTTTAGGGTAATTAAGTTGGTACCCAAAGTTTGAGGAGTTTTGGTCATAAATGAAAATCGATTCATTTTGAGTTTTAGATGATCTAAATGATTTGAATGGTTGTCTGATTTCCAAGTGATTGGTCATTTGTAGTTTGGAATTAGTAATTCTCTTTTATTCTTAAGGAACCGTAGTTTGCTAATGTGACTATTTATATTTGAGGCTTCGAGCGTAGTAATGATCGAATTAAGGATGTTAGGGCGTATTAAAGAATTCTTATAAGCGATAATGGATTGGGGATTTTCCCTTGTCGTGAGACTTTGGATGAGACTCGTGCAACAAAACTTGTTGCATTGTCACTCGTTTTTGTGCTAATACAACCGTCCATGGGAATGTTCAAGTGCACATCCCAAATGAAGGCAATTTAGGGGATCAACATTAGCATCTTGAGCTTTCAATTGTACGGGCCTGACTTTCAAGCTTCATATTTCAAGTTCTACTCGTGCAAATCCTTTGATTCTTGAGTCATTGGAAAGCTTATGGTCTTGGGTATACAATGAATTTGGAATCAGCCCAATAGCAGGTACGTAGTTTGCGTTATGGCTGCTACAAGATATCCCCTACAGAAGAGAGCAATGTAGAGATCAGTCTGACCCCCTCTTACCAAATGGATCATAACTGAAGATTGGAGCATGCTATTTGTGTGATTCCAAATGGAGGGGAAAGATAACTCATTTAGCTTTCAAATGGCATCTTGGGGTACTCCTACATCATCCTAAAGAGAAAGTTATGGCCTGAGCAAAACGGGTATAGTTAGTGGCAAGTCTGCTGGGTATGTGATTAAGACCAATCTGCACTCAAAGTTGCATAACTCAAAATCTACTGAATGTTTAGGGGTGATTCTTTTTGGAGGAGAAAGCTAACATCCATAGCTTTCAAATGAGCTATCATGGGTCTTCAAATTCATCTGAGCAGAGAGTTATGAGTGTTACAAAATGCAATCAGAAGGGTCCATGTCCTATCTCACCCGGTTCAGGTCCAACATCAAAGAGCTTCGTCCAAGGCAACCCCTATTGTGAATTAAGTTGTTCCAAGGCCTAATACTCTTAGTTTAGGGTCTTAGGAAGATAAAAGTCCAGGAAAGTTTTTGCTAATTCACAATAAAAGAGCAGGTTTAGCTAAGAACAAACAAATGGGTCCAGATAGGGACATTTCAGCATTGTCTTGTACCAAGGCTGTTTTGGGTGCTATATTTGGCTAGGCAAGACAAGGGCACGACTTGAAAGACATCCTAACCCTTTGTACTTGAAGATGGTAGCTGCCAAGCCCAAGCTCCAAGGTCTTACACATCTTAATTGACCTTGCACAACAAGACAAAGAGGAGCAGCCTGTTTTCTGTCTTATGCTTTATGCTTTATTACTTTATGCTTTTGTATCCTAGTTAGTATTCTGATTTGTGTAAGGCCAAGGCCACGACTTATTGTACATTAGATGATGCATTTGAGACCCTTAGATGTGTCTCTCTTGGCCTATATAAGCCTTGCTTTGTAACCTAATGAAATCAGATTTGATGAATGAATGAAAAATTGAAACCTTTGTTTCCAATTTCTAAACTCATGGCTGTGTGCTTGAGTCCCTTCTTTGCTTAGTGCTAGAAGAGTGTTGTTTGAGTCTTTGCTGAGTTGCTGGAGTCATTCATCACAACCTCTATCCATTGGCTTTGTGCTTTGGAAGAGTACTATCTTGTTCTTACTTCATTTTCTTATAAAATTCAGAAACTTTCAACACAACAACAAGTCCAATTCAAGTCCTTTGTGTCTTCATTTGTGTGTGTGTCTTACAAGCATTAAAACCTACTGAAATCTATACTTTTCTGAGTATTTTCGTTGCAATTGGTTATCAGAGCTTTGGTTTGTGAGTTTATGTTTCCCTACCTACATTATAAACACAAAAACAACCTGTTTTCAAGAGAGGAGTGCAATCTGATTTGTGTGAGTAAATCAGTAGCAATGTTTGTTATGCCTTATGTTCCATGTCAAAGAATGAAGCCTTGTGACCTTGGTTCCATCTCCAAGTCCTTAGAAGAAGCTATGGGGAAGTTGCAAGCTCTTACAAAAGGGTATGAAGGTGATGTGCTTCCAAAGAAGACAACCAGCAACTATGGTGTTCCAAGGGAGCCTAAACCACCTGATTTGTACCAAGGGAAGTACCACCTGCCACATGAGTGTTCTAAGCCCTCTCCTACCCTTGGGAGCAAAGGTAAAACACCATTACTTCCTTCCTTTAATGGTGAAAACAGTAGAGCATTTGTGTCTTGGTTGTATGATGTTGAATGCTACTTTGAGCACAAGTGTTATTCTGAAAAAAGGAAGCTTGAACTTGTTGTGTCTTGTTTAGAGGATAGTGCTTTGTTATGGTACAAGGTCCTTAGAATTTCAAGGAGGAATGAAGGGAAGGGTATGATTAGGTCATGGCATAAACTTGAAAGGAACATGAGACTAAGGTTTCTACCTTGTTCTACCATGGATAGTTTGTGGACTGAATTTAAGACTCTTAAGCAAAATTCCTTGAGTGTTCATGAGTATGCTAAGTTGTTTGAAGAGTTAAGCTTTGTTTGTGATATGAATGATGAGGTTGTGCAAAAGGGAGTCAAATTTTACCATGGCTTGAAATCTGAAATTGCAAAGAGAATTGATGTAGAAGTGTTGTATCCTTATGATGATTTGCTTGAGTTAGCCTTATATGTTGAGAAGATCTTAGTAAGGCCTACAAATCATGAGGTCTTAACTAAAGGGGATAGTTTAGAAGCCATCAAAACAGTTGGGAAAGATAAGAGTTTAGGCCAAATGGTTGTTGTGTCATGCTTGGATGTTGCTTGTCCTAAGTCTAAGCTTAAACCAAAGGTCATGAGTACATGTGCTGAAGTGAAACGGTCATGTAGTGCTATCATTGAGAACCCATGTTTTGAAAATAAAACCTCCTTGAACTCAACCTATGAGCCTACTAATGAAGAAGAGAATAGCCTTGTCCTTTCTTGTGGAGCCATCAATGAGCAAGCTACTGATTTGGGTCCTATAGAGGTGATTGTCGACCAAGGACTACTTGAGCTTCAAACCATGAAGTTTGGACAGTCCATGGTCATGTTCAATGGTGGTAGTTGTTGGGAGTCGATCAAGGGTGAAGCAAAAGAAGTGTCTTGGGTTGTTCCATGCTCAAGTGTGCCAAATCTGATCTCCTACACAAGCCATGATTCTTGCTTCTTAACATTCATCTTGGGAGGTATATCTTGTGCTCTTGCATCTCCACACTTTCATTCTTACATGTTGATGAGGTTGCAAGTTATTCTTGCTCATTTGGGTGCTACCTCATACATGTTAAGGAGGAAATTGATCAATCTAAACCCTACTGTCCAGCTACGATCTTCTTGTGTTTTAAGATGAGTAATGTTCAAATTGGTTGGGAGAACTTGTTGGGATTATGTGGAACACCAAGGGGAGGTTCACTACTTGATGTTGCTCAAGTTTTAGTTCATTTGGTGTTGTATATGATGAGTCCAATGCACAAAAACAATAGCTGCCCACTTGAAGCTTTCTCGTGTTCTACTTGTTGTATAAGCACTCGTTTGGATGTGTGCTATGTGAATGATGCTTGTTTTGATGTGAGTAACCCTTTGTATAACTTGATATCTACTGAAGAGGAGCTGAATGTGAGAGGAGGTACCCTAGGGGCTGATTTGCTTCTTGCTTATGCTTCACTTAAAGAGTGTTGGTCACCTAAGGATGTTAAGGGAGTAGTCAATGAGAACAAACCATGTTTGGGGTGCAAATATGAACATTCTGATTTCGGTGCTATAAGTATTGGGATACTTGATGCGAAGTTGAGTCCAAAGCTTGTTATGAGGACATTTCATCCAGGTGGAACACCATCCTCAAATGATAGACAAGCTCATGATACTACAAGAAGAATAAGGGTAGATGTGAAGTCTAGGGAGGATGTCATACACCTCACCTTTGATCCAGGAGGAACAAGCAATACTTGGTTGGGTATGCAATCTGAACTTGGGAATGGTACCACATATCTCATGCCATTCACCATTCTAGTCTATGATCCGGGAGGAGGCCATGATAGTCCATCTTTGAAGTTGTACTTGATCTTTTGAAGAGTAGGAGAACACAACCCTTGGCAACAAGTCTTTTGATTTTGATCCAACAGAATTTGAGGACAAATTCTTTTGAAGAAGGGGAGTTTGCAACAAAACTTGTTGCATTGTCACTCGTTTTTGTGCTAATACAACCGTCCATGGGAATGTCCAAGTACACATCCCAAATGAAGGCAATTTAGGGGATCAACATTAGCATCTTGAGCTTTCAATTGTACGGGCCTGACTTTCAAGCTTCATATTTCAAGTTCTACTCGTGCAAATCCTTTGATTCTTGAGTCATTGGAAAGCTTATGGTCTTGGGTATACAATGAATTTGGAATCAGCCCAATAGCAGGTACGTAGTTTGCGTTATGGCTGCTACAAGATATCCCCTACAGAAGAGAGCAATGTAGAGATCAGTCTGACCCCCTCTTACCAAATGGATCATAACTGAAGATTGGAGCATGATATTTGTGTGATTCCAAATGGAGGGGAAAGATAACTCATTTAGCTTTCAAATGGCATCTTGGGGTACTCCTACATCATCCTAAAGAGAAAGTTATGGCCTGAGCAAAACGGGTATAGTTAGTGGCAAGTCTGCTGGGTATGTGATTAAGACCAATCTGCACTCAAAGTTGCATAACTCAAAATCTACTGAATGTTTAGGGGTGATTCTTTTTGGAGGAGAAAGCTAACATCCATAGCTTTCAAATGAGCTATCATGGGTCTTCAAATTCATCCTGAGCAGAGAGTTATGAGTGTTACAAAATGCAATCAGAAGGGTCCATGTCCTATCTCACCCGGTTCAGGTCCAACATCAAAGAGCTTCGTCCAAGGCAACCCCTAATATGAATTAAGTTGTTCCAAGGCCTAATACTCTTAGTTTAGGGTCTTAGGAAGATAAAAGTCCAGGAAAGTTTTTGCTAATTCACAATAAAAGAGCAGGTTTAGCTAAGAACAAACAAATGGGTCCAGATAGGGACATTTCAGCATTGTCTTGTACCAAGGCTGTTTTGGGTGCTATATTTGGCTAGGCAAGACAAGGGCACGACTTGAAAGACATCCTAACCCTTTGTACTTGAAGATGGTAGCTGCCAAGCCCAAGCTCCAAGGTCTTACACATCTTAATTGACCTTGCACAACAAGACAAAGAGGAGCAGCCTGTTTTCTGTCTTATGCTTTATGCTTTATTACTTTATGCTTTTGTATCCTAGTTAGTATTCTGATTTGTGTAAGGCCAAGGCCACGACTTATTGTACATTAGATGATGCATTTGAGACCCTTAGATGTGTCTCTCTTGGCCTATATAAGCCTTGCTTTGTAACCTAATGAAATCAGATTTGATGAATGAATGAAAAATTGAAACCTTTGTTTCCAATTTCTAAACTCATGGCTGTGTGCTTGAGTCCCTTCTTTGCTTAGTGCTAGAAGAGTGTTGTTTGAGTCTTTGCTGAGTTGCTGGAGTCATTCATCACAACCTCTATCCATTGGCTTTGTGCTTTGGAAGAGTACTATCTTGTTCTTACTTCATTTTCTTACAAATTCAGAAACTTTCAACACAACAACAAGTCCAATTCAAGTCCTTTGTGTCTTCATTTGTGTGTGTGTCTTACAAGCATTAAAACCTACTGAAATCTATACTTTTCTGAGTATTTTCGTTGCACAATAGTTGGATCTTAGATAATTATGTTTGGTTGCATGGATTGTGTTTTGATTTTCGAGGATGAGAAAGTTCATTGTAAATTTAGGATAATGAGTTTGAAGTAAATTGGATTAAAGGATTTCATGATAAGTCCTTTACTTTGTGGTTGTTAGCGATCATGTTTCCATAGATAAATATGTTGTTGGTAGTTTCTAGTAAGAGTTTTGATGAAACTAAGGAGATTAGAGTGCGTAATAAATCTTTCATGTGGATTGTTAGTTGTGGAGTCTACCGTGCCGATGGACCTTAGTAGATTCTAATTGGATTCGAATAATTGGGATTTGTTACTCGAAGTTTCGTGATTATGGGATATTTTTGTAGGAATTCTGATGATTGAAAATGATGAGTTGCAAATTGGGTAAATTGCATTCTCTTGAGTATTTGGTTTATTAGTAGAGTTAGTGATGTCGAATTCTTGTAGATCTTCCTGCCGACTTTATCTTGATCTTCATATCCCAAAGAGTTCGATTTGTTTCGTTTTTGCGTGTTTAGTATATATTTTGTTACCCTGAATTGTGTGTGAATTGTACGAGTCGCTCTCTGTACGTGTAATGTCATGTTATTTGATTTTATCTTTGATAAAACCTTCAAATTTCCATATTATATTTCTAATTTAGCGTTTCAAAGAAGTCTAAAGATGGTTTTTGTACCTCCTTTTTGGAAAAAAATAGATTTCTTTCGCTTTTATATTTGGATTTTACGTTTGGTTGGATGTTTGCAGTTGTTATTGGAGACGTCTGATAACTAGTCCTACACTTACTAACACTTGTTTTGATTTTCGATTTCACTAATTCGACATTGATTTGATTTTTGATAGCTAGAGTTCTCGTTCGCGACGGGCACTCTTGTGATTCGTAAATAAAGTTTCGCACTTATGAAAAATTTTCTTAAAGCGTTTTCGAGAAGAACATCATTTCATAAATGTTTTTCCCTTATACAAGTTTTCATATTAATTTTGAAAACCGATTCTTGTCTTGATACTTTTGTTTCCTACTCTCAAGTTTCGAGGACGAAACTTTTTAAAAGGTGGGGTGATTGTAACACCCGCAAATGTACCCTATTTTTATAAGTAAAATATTTTACGGATACTTTTCAGCGAAATGTAGTTTTAATTTAGAATTTAATTTTCCGAGTCGAATTTAGAATTTCCGAGTTCGTATTTGGATTTTTCGCGAGATTTCAAGTGAATCCCGTCTTAAGCCGTCTTTGACTTTTCTTGACTTTTTCCACTCACCTTTCATATACTCCTTCCTAACCCTAACCTAACTCACACAACTCAAACACTTCCTTCTTCTCTAAGAAACCCAAAACCCAATCTTTCATAATCTTTCCAAGCTTAGATTCGTCATAACTCATTCGTTTCCCGCTAAAATTCACGTAAGTTCGTCTTATTCTTCCCCTCTCATCTTCCTCTATTCGTATTGGTCATAAAATTACCGTCTTTCTCGCTTTTTAAATTATCCGTCTTTCTCAAGGTGAATGCTATTCATCTTTTATTATCTAATTGTATGTAGGTGGAGACTAGGAAGGTTTAGAAATCGATTAAAGACGCGAAAAGGTAACGGTGAAGGGTTACTCGATATCATTTACGTGTGTTTAATGTGTTTTCTATGTTAGTAATCGTATTTAGAATAAGATTAGTAATCATAGGAATTGGGTTGTTGATGATAGTTGTTGTTAGTTGATAATTGATATGAGAATTGATGATTTATGATAATAGTTGATGATGGTTGAGTTTAGAACAAATTGGAGTTGTCTTGACCCAAGTCACGGTCGTGAAACTCATGTCACGAGCGTGAAATAGTGGCTGACCATATACCCTTGCGTAACAGAGAGTTTCACGGGCGTGAAATACAAGTCACGGTCGTGACTTGTGCAGTTTCACTACACTGACCCCTTTTCGTAAAATGATCATATCTCCTTCGTTACTTGCTTGTTTTGGGCTTGTGACATCTCGTTGGAACCGTAAGAGGATAAGCTATCACCTTCATTTGGACTTTCTGCATTTGCATGTCTAGAACTCGAGTTATGACCGTTTGAAGTGGACCCTTGTTTAAGTTAGTTTCCAAACTTGTTGTTTTGGAGAGTTATCTATGTTCCCCCAGATAGTAATTTTTTTGTCGACGATTTTCCCTCTCTTGTAATCAGTTTCACTATAGTACCTGTTGATCTATCTAGCTGTCCACCCTTTCCAAGTGTGATTTCTATGTTATGTATGGCCGTGCTTGTGGTACACGGCGGAACCACGGACCGGAACAAGCGTAGAAATACGCATTTGTGGAGTCGACACCAATTTTTGTGGGAAATTGGAACCGTTCGAATGCTTTATGCCATGTCAAGACACAAAGTAATGACATGAACACTAAGAACTTGTTACCCTTAGCATTCTATGTCTAGAATGGCTCTTGTGGATGCCAATACACACGGATGTTCACAGAGATCTTGAGTAAGAGGTGAGGGTACGTATTAGGAAGCTCTTTAATCGAACACCTAATCCCGCCCGCCTCGATAACGGCCTCTACTAATGATTAGGGAAATCGTTTGTATTTGATATATTATTGACGGTATACATGCATTGCAACATCCAACATTTTAATCCTAGCATGTGAATTAAATTATGTCGGTGAACATGTAATTAGCACTCAATTATGTCGAAATTGGGAGTTTAGAATGAATTTTATACAAAAGGCAACAAAATCATACAATTACAATGACTAAATGAGATTACATGGGATTACAAAGATAACAAAGGATTACGGAATCTATGTGAGAAATATACCCAAATCGAAGATTTGAAGAAAAGGAAAAGGTTTGAAAACTAAAAGACAGATTAAGAGCGATAATACGAGTAATGGTTAATTAACTACGTAATAAAAGCTACGTCAAGGCGAAAATAGAAGTTCAGGGACAGAAATCAACCCAGAACAAGCGCAGCAACAGCCACGTTCTCTGGAAGAGGCGCAGAACTCTATGCGTCTGTTCTTGAGTTAAATTCTGACTGTGAAGTCAGAATCGCAAGCAGTTAATGCTGTTTTGCTGTATTTACGATTAGTTATCGATCTATGGCTCAAGTGAAAGTGATTTAACATATTAATTACTATAATTTGTATCGTTAATGAATCTAGAGATTTGATATGAACGAACCGAACCTCTAAAACCCGAATTTGACTCAAAGACGAAAACCCGCTAATATCGAATTATTAGAGATCTAAGACGAGAACAAAACGATTTATGAAAGATAAATAAGAAAAACACAGAATAAAAAAAAAGGGAAAATAAAGACGTAGAAACCAGAGGAAGAAGAAGAAGAGCAGGAGCAGGCAACCTCTGCAAGAGGCGCAACAGATGCTGCGACTCTTCGAAGAGGCGCATACGCTTCTCCGTTTCTTCTCGACGTTTGATGACTACTAAAAGAATTTATGAAAAGGGTTTTGATTTGAAATCGGTTTTGAATCTATTTCTGAAATCTAACATTAAATGAAAAAAATAATACAATAAAAAAAAAAAGACGGGATTTACACCCTCAGACTTACATGTTGACGAAACGAGATTAAATAAGTTGCGTTTTAGCGATTGCTCGACTCCAATGTATGCAGAAAGTGCCCTTAATTGTTAAAGGACTAAAGTTGATTGATCAAAGTTGATTAATTGTGTAGTGGTCAAATTGGTTGGTCAATGCTAAACGTGACAGGTACCCAGAAGGATATGAGCTTACGTGATCGATTAATCAAGCACATAGATGTCGATAGCTTAGAGCAAGATCTAGAATTGAAAGAGAGAAGATAAGGGGCGGAACACTCGCGTGCCTTAAAAGTGAGAACAGAGCTCTCCTTTTATAGTAGAAAATGTGAAAGAGTCCACGAACAACTCAAACTTTGGAAAGAACAGACTAGGGAAGAGGTGCAGCAGGACTGCGATCCTTCGAAGAGGTGCAACACCTGCTGGGTCATTTCCCTAAAGGTTTCCTTCTGCGGAAGGAAGATTCCCACGTTTCTACTACGGAATTGTGGTTGATCTACACTTCCACTCTAAAAGGATACGAGATATATTTTATCAAAAAGATAGAATTTAAAAATATTAATAAAATATCCAGAATATTCTAGAGTGTTCCGACTCGGAGTTTTAAAACGGTTTCTAGAAAATGAAGCGGTTTTCGACCCGGACTCCAAATAAACTCTAATGACTGTCAAAACGACTGTACCAGTGCGTAGATGACGACCAAGGGGTAGACAGAAGTGTTTGAGCTATCACTTGACGATAAACTTACGAATTGTCATAAATTGTTTCGCGTACCAAACATGCGGCCCAATCATCACTTGGTGGTTGGCGGAAGATGTAGAAATGAGGTATTTACGGAGCCCCCACTTTGGCTGAGGCTTGGACAAGGCAAAAGTCAAAGTATAGCCATCAGATCAATCGAAGATTACAACCAGACGACTATGGCGATGCAAAGCGGCTTAAAGGGTATGAACAAAGGACCTGTCGTCAAGAAAATTTTAAAGTCTGTTGACCATCGGGGAAGGTTGTTTAAAGTCCGTTAGACTACGTATAAAAGCTCGCCAGCCATCAGAAGGAGTCATACCTGAGGCATCTTCTTATTTAGAATGAGGTGCGCTATGAGGCTCGCCTGCCATTGAATGGGGTTGCGTCGTGAGGCTTGCCAGCCATTTGCACGAGGTGCGTAATGAGGCTCGCCAGCTGTCATATGTGAGATATGCCTATCTCTGTCCTCAAGCAAACTCTCATTGGGGAAACATATATTGAACGGAATTTGCGAAACTTGATATATGGAAAACTCTGTCAGGATCGAATCATTCCGGGGAATATGCTCGGTTGTGGCGAGCAAAATTCTGTTAATGAAAGACGGGCCAACGGATTGTATGTCTGAAAGGTGGGTCTTGCTGAGATGATAACGTCTTATGACGGTTTCGAAGCCTGTCTAAGCGCGGGTCTTGTAAAATAATCGAGCTTGTGAAATAAGATGCCGGAGAAGAGGCGCAGAGGATTTGGGCCCACAAGTAACTAATTTGTAACGAATTTTCAAATTGAAGTGAAATATTTCTGGGGAAAAGGCGCAGCAAGGGTTACGACCTTTGGAAGAGGGGCAACATTCGCTGCGTCATTTCCAAAGCTCATCCCTTTCTGAGTAAAAGCGCGACAGACGAACTCTATCTTTCATTATTTCAAAACACAAAACCATCAAAAACCTCTCAAACTTCAACCAAAATCCGTCGAAACTTGATCAAATCAAACCACGAAGCATGACTAATCGAGATATGGTTCTTATCCTTTCTCTAAACTCTTAATTTTGCTTGATTTTGAGTTAGAAATTAGGGTTCTTCCCTTTGAAAATGTCGAAAATTTGGGGGTTTGCCTTCATTTGACTTGGATGATAGAAATTGATAGTTTAAATGAACAATTGGCCTTGTTAGGAACATAACCATGTATTCTTTTTGCGTTTTCGTTGAATTTTGAACAAATGAGGCTGTCACTTTGCTGATTCAAAAATCGTCTCAAAAACCCCTTTAGGATTGTCCATTTTAGATGAAATTTGGTGTTTTGGAACCCTTGTGTAATGGGTAAACTTATTGTGAAGTCGGATTTTTGATTTGCGGCGGCTTCTGCATGACGCTTTTCTAGGACATAACCGCTATTATAGCGAAATCCTGTCAAAATTTTCGACTTAAACTCATGACTAGGCTTTGAAATAGACTTGACTTGACTCTACCCTACATGTGTAGTCGGGTTTCGGAAGAAATGGTCAAAAGATGACCGGAAATTTCCTTTTAGAGTTTGAAAATGCTTGAAATGTATTGAAACGACTTGAACTGGCTTCAGTTTTCCAGGCGATATTCCTTCGATGTCGGGGGAAATCTCTATGGATGTAGACCTTAAGCCTTCTTCTTCTCGTGTGGGAGAGGTGGTATCGACTGAGGTGTTTGAGGAGGTCGGGGAGGCCGAGGAGAGCCAATGTAGGACAAGGTGGATGCCAGTTGTTGGGTGCACCTGAGTGGGCCGAGAAATGGGATGGTAGGCATCTTATTTGGGCAGAGAAGAGCCAATTATATTACAGTACGGCGCAGAGCATGGTAGGTTAGTGTTTAACATTTTAGAATCTGTTTGTTATTTTATTTCTCCTTTATAAAACGCTAATAATGAGTTTTGTTGATTTGAATCGATGCACGATGCTGGGAACATAAGGTCCTTTTCTGGTAGAAGACCATGATGGAGGCTTATGAGAGGTTACGGAGGATGAGAGGGCTCTCGGCGAGGCAGGAGCATTCGGAGACCTAGTTAGGGCCTGGAGGATGATCAGGGCGAGGAAGTAGCGAGCTAACCTTAGCCTGATTCAGGACTTTCTTGATCGGTATTGGGATACGACATCGACCTTTCATATGCCTTTTGGAGAGGCCGGGGTTACTTTGGAGGAATACGGAATGATTTTTGGTATGCCGTGCAGAGAAGAGTCTCTAGAGTGGTCGTCGATGGCTATGAGGGTTGTCTCGGAGCAGGCGAGGAATTTGATAGGCTAGAACCTGCCGTCAGGTGCAACTACTATTCTCGGGTTGGTTCCGAGCACTTACGTTAGAGAATACTTTGTTGGTAGGACTTCGGCTAGAGTGAGGATATGTGGGGAAATGACACCTCCTCCTCCTTGTAAAGGTGAACAGAGGGCTCGACTTTGGCTGTTGTGGTTCTTGTCTTCGATTTACTTCGGAGACAAGGGGGAGAGGCATTCGACGAAGCTTCTTCTCTTTCTGTCTAACTTGAGTAGCCAATGTCGTTGGGACTGGGTTACTCCTACCTTTGCGGTCCTCACCCGCTACATGAGGGCCATGGTTAGACGAGAGCTGATGGAGAAGAGGACTTCTCCTGCTACTATTGGTCCTGGGTTCTTATTGGAGGTATGAACCTTCCTTTTTGTATGAGTTGAGTAACTTATCTTGCATTTGATCGAAAGATCGATATTTGTTGTTAAATGAATATTGTTTTGTTTGCAGGCGTCGGCGTACTCCTACTTTCCAGGCTTCGCGCCTAAGAGGACGGAGCCGGAGCCGAGGGCGTATTTCGTTGTGAGGTATTGGGTGATGTGTCGTAGGAAGAGCCAGCGTTCTTCTTACGATATCTATCGGAGAGGTGTGAATGCCCTGCACTTGGATCACGTAAGTACCTTTGATTCTATCTTTTCTTTCTCTTATTTGGAAATGATCATAGGCATGACCCTTTCGCTTCTAGAACTGATAATAGGAATGACCTCCTTGTTTCTTCATTTTTAGTGGGTTCCCAGACCTTGGGGTGAATACCAGGATGCTCTGGCTTTCGTAGCCGAGGTCTTGCGTCCTAAGAGCTCGAGTCAGTTCTTGCTGACGACGCCTATTGGACTCGTGTGGTACCTGGGTGAGTGTTTGACTCGACAACGTTCTCGTGACACCTTCACGGTCCCCATCGATCCTCCGGGGTCGATGTTTAGGGAGCCTTCTGACGCTGAGAGAGAGGCTGACTTGGCCGGTGCGAGTGGGGACGTCCTCTTGCTTCCTGGTGAGGAGCTAGGTAGCACGGACACTTCTCCTAATCGGCCGTCCCGTGTCGGACACACGGACACTTATAAACAAGGAATGAGAGGTTGAAAACTAAAAGAGATTGATTCGAAAATGAGTTTGGGTAGAAAATGAGAATGAATTATAGTCAAAATCACATTTTACCTTCAACTTTTTATATTTAATATCAAATACTAATACAAAAATAAAATAGTACCTTTTTTTATAACTATAAAATATATATTTTATTAAATTTAAACAACGTGTACCGTGTCCTAAATTTGACGAGATGCCGTATCACGTGTCCGTGTCGTGTTCGTGTCCGTGTCCGTTTTGGTGATACCTAGGTGAGGAGTACTCCGGGTTCATTCACCAGAGACTGACGTACTGGCCGATAGTGGTAAGTATTGTTTGTTTTCTTTGATTGGAGAAAATGACGAATGATCGTCAATTAAAGAATCATTTGACCTTTGCAGGAGATCGAGGTGACATGCGTCGCGTCCCCATCTTACACCGAGGTGTTGGCTATTTTTGTTGCATAGGAATGCGTTTGATTTGAACCGTATTTATATTTGAATACAGGTGGCACTGTCTCAGCACGTAGCGTTGTAGAGGGTGGCCAACCGGTTGCGGGCTATAGCCGTCGAGGCGCCCTCAGATGGTCGGGATCGACAGGTATGAACCTCACATTCCATTTCCATCCTATTGTATCTTCTTGTATTTTAAAATTAAATGATTGAAATGAGGTATTTCTTCACAGAGAGACTTGGAGCGAGAGTTGGCGGAGTCTTGGGAGGTGACAGCTCGTCTGTTGAGGGAGTTAGAGGCCAGGATGTTGAGATCGCTGCTCTTGAGGCGACTCTTGCCGTGTCGGCTGGCGATGAGGATTAGTCGTCTTTTGTTTTGTCGTTGACTTGTACATTTTGACTTGTTTTTGTTTATTTTGACTTTGTCTCGGGCGAAAGCCCCCAGCTTTGGATCTTTGGATTTTGTTTTGGGCAAGAGCCCCAGTTTGATGTACATGCTTTTTCTTCGAGTGCTTTTGTTGTCTGGTGTCTTCTGTTCCTGCAGGTTAGTCTAAAGAACAAGTTTGGTAGACGACAGTTTCTGTCGACGCGCTGCCGAAATTCATATAGCAATCACATAATGTACATATGGAATGGCAAAAATGGAAAAATAAATGGACATCCTGAAACATTGACCGGATGGTAGGGAGGGTTACCCCCTAAAAAAAGAAAATTTAAAAGAAATTTAAGTTTATAAAGAAAATGTTTAGAAATGATTCCTTAAAATGAAATGAAATAAAATGAGTAAATGTGCTTGTTTGGCGACAATGTCGAATCCTGTCTCAAAAAGCGAACCCAACCAGGATTAGGAAATCCAATATTATTGAAAATCGGCGTATTACCGAATCTATATCCTATAGAATAGGAAGTTATAGTTGGACGTGAATTAGGAAAGATCCAAAGTAGAATATCGGGGCAAAGGAGTTGGGGAAAAGGCGCAGCAAGAGCTGCGACTCTTAGAAAGGGCGCAGCTCATGCTGCGCCCGTTCCCGGGTTAATCTGTCCTTAAGTAAAATCGTGGAAAGTGCAAATAGTGTAAATAGACATGTTTAGGAAGGTATTCCTCATATAATTCTTTCGTCTATCAATACGATTATACACAAAAAAATCTCTCTAAAAAAAAAAGCTTTCACAATCATGGATGCCTTTGAAAACCGTCTTAAGGAGTGGACCAACGAGTTCACCAATATAGAGAAACACGATATGGGTGCTTTCAATTTAGCATCGATCTTAAGCCTAAAAATGGTGAAGGTTGTGAGGCCTTTCCTGGATGCTTGTCTTGAGTACTAGGTGTAAGTTTCTTAAACTAGATATTAGACATTTCTAATATCATATTATTAATAGTTTACTCTTAAACTATATGGACCTTATGCATGTATAACAAAAGATAAGGAAAGAACAATTTCTTACATTGATTATGAAGTAATATGGGCACAATATTTGAACTCCTTTCAAATATTGTTCTTGAGCTATGAATATGAGGATGAATTCCAAGTTCTTAGTATAAGAACACTCCTATTAGTAGCACCAAAGACAACCCTTTTTATCACTACTAAAATACTACACTAGTATTATTAGTAGTAACCCTTTAAAATAAATCTAATAACTCTACTACTACACTAGTAATTTTTTTAGAATATGAACTCTAAATTATGTGAAAACTTCTTGAGTTTTAGAGTAAGAAAGTGATTTTAGAGAGAAGTAGTGATTGCATGCTTAATGAAATGAGATTGTATATGTAAATAAGAAGGAAATAATCCTTCTTATTGTTGTTGCTATGACCGGCCACCCCAACTCCACATGGGTGGGTGTTGTCCCTTTCAATTGTTCTTAACAAGAAAGGTTGAGTGTTGGTAATAGGTTTTGTGCATGATTATTTCTAATTCCTAATTAGAATATTACACAAAATAATCACCCTCCTTTTACACTACCAAAACCGGTGCACCCCACATAAAATGGGTGTCCATTTTATTTTAGCAATTTGTCATTTGTCACAAATATGACATGTGTCATGTAACATGTAATGTTTGATTATAAATGTACATTTAACTAATTTAAATGCAATTTCATAACAAATAAATTATACTTAACATTTTAAGTCACATTTTATAATTACATGTAAATAAAATGGGTCATCTCATATTTGGTTAATATAATCTACAACAATTTGTAATTATAATTAACCAATTTTGCATATCTCAAATGTTTCATAAACATAATGCATTCTTAGTAATATAACAATTAAGTAACTAAAATGAATCTTATTTAATCATATTACAATAAGATATATTTCTTACTTACAATATAAACTTGGTTCAATTTAAGGGATTAATTAATCTGTATCGTTATACAATTAATTAATGTACATGATTAGGGGATTGTCCTTTAGGTGTGACCTCAAGGGATCAACTGATCACCACCGTCATACGACAGTAACGTCAAACTCAATTGAGCCAATCATTACCGATTTATGTTGACCAGTTGACTATAATATTCATCATCTCTTTGTATTCTTATTATTGAGATTTAGTTATGTGATCGCACTATTGTTGAGAACATTTACTTCAACAATCTCTCACTTGTCCGAGACAAGTGTGCGTCACCAATTTTCTTGTCCTATTACAATCTCCTACTCAATGCAAGGTGTCTTGCAGGTCGTACTTGCATATGATCATATCAAGAGTGGTTTCCTCGATCTGGAGAGTAACTGTCTGACTGGAGTTATCTACCGTAGATACCTTCCGAGCGTGGCCACGCATTTTCATTTTACTACTCCTCGAGTGGCCTTGAGATATTAAAACAACCCTGACAAGGGGTGGACAATTCCTATCGCACTATTCCCTTTGCATAGCCACATCTCATCATGACCCAAAAGATGCCCATTTGACCCCAGTTACGAAGGTCGTAGAGCATAAATCAAAGTCACTCTGAAACTATGCCACCTTAGGCGAACAATCTTTAGTCAAAGAATTGACTCCAAAGAATACTAGTAGCTCTTGCCACGACCAGGCTACAAGAATGCCAGAATTCTATAAGCGGTCACTGCCCGACAGATTGTCCCTTACAGTCTGTCTATGTGATCGATTGGTCATCCCTTATGACCCTATGACACTTGAACTTGCCATCAATCGCACCACAATCTAGTCACTTGGAGACGTCACCTCATATAAGTGACTATGGGCCAATGCTATGTTAATACAGTCCACTTCAATGGGGTTCACAATTTTCTCTACAACCCATTTAGATATAACAAAACACAAGACGAGTTTTAGAAACTCAACCGATAAATGTGATTATCATATATGAACAATCAACACAATGTTATCGCTTCATATCATATAATCTAAAGTTTATTTCGTCAATGACAATTCATGACGATCTTATTAAATGCAATAAAGGCTTGAGTAGTGAATATTCCATATATTCATTTATTCCAACCTTGTGAATTGCTTTTTCCTTCCATCCAACGTTATTCCTAATAACATGAATTCATCTACGTACATATCTAGATCTCTATCTAGTGTTGGGCTCTTTAACTTAAAAGAAGCTCCCACTCGTTATCAGGATAACTGATAGGTATTTAGGTGAAAGGATCTACCATAAGCTCCTTGTAAGCCACCTTATCCTCATCATAATGTACTAGGTCTCTATTTGTAGAATTTATAATGATTGACTCTTCAATCATTCTATTAGTTATTCGCTTCATATATAACTAAGGTACGCCTAGGATTTCGATGAAACCATATAAGTTTGGAAATTGGGTTTGTGTAACCTTTACCACATATCCAGATTTTCTCTACCAAACACAAGAAAGAATCCTTAGTTCTGCTTGAGAACCCTATGGATGTTCTTGTAGGCTATCCAATGACACTCATGTGGATTGATTTTTTATAGGCTTGTAATGCTCCCATCATACAAATCATTTAGGTACGTGCATGTAATGGCGTACATGATCAGTCTCATGTGATCAACATATCTTAGGTTCAGTGGATGACCATGACCCTTTCATAGTGAGCCCACTTTTATCAACATAAACAACCTATTTAACATGTTGAATAGATTAAGGATCTTATTGATATAAGATACCTTTTAAATGCCAAGCTAAAATCTTCTATTCCACAATAGATTTTGATTTTAGTATACATGTTGCCCTCTTTCATCCAACATAAAAATCCAACCACTCCTTTCAAAAGGTAATATGAATATGTTGTTGGAGCCAGTGTCCTCCACAGTTAGTGCAATAACATAAATAAACCTCTGTAGGTTCACAGGGTATACTTTGTATAATAATCAGTTGATTAACGTTCATCAATAACGGTTGGCTTGCTAGATAAGTTTGACGTTATTGTCATACAGATGGCGGTGATCAACTGATCCCTAAAAGTCACACCTATAGGATGTGTTTGAGAGATGTGATTATTTGAGAAAATGATCATATTGATGCCCTATTAAATGACTAAAAGGTTATTCAGTGTATTTGACTAAAAGGTTAGTCAATGTGATGATGAGACAATTATTTAATAATGATTAAATAAAGTTAGCTGAGACGAATTAACTGTAATTCGTAAAATTGAATATAAAAAGTTATATTTAATTGTTTTATATAATGTAAGCTAATTAAACATAAACTGTTATAATTAATTGGCAAATTATAAATATACGGATATTTATAATTAATGATGGATTATAATGTCGGTCCTTGACAAATGATGATTATAATATATTACATTATATTGGAAGCTAAAATGGTCGAAACACAGTATCCAGATACACTCGGGTTTTCGGGTCAATGGGTAGTTATTTGAGGAGACTAAATCTCCTCATATAAACCTATGGGTGCCGTGAGAAAGAGCAAGAAAAGCAGTAGAAAATTCTAACCTAATTCATCTCTCTCTCACACAGCCTCTCTATCAATCACACAAAGAAAAAGTTAACAGTAACTCTTTAACAAAACACAAAACAAAAGGTTAACAGTAACTTTTGAAAACTTCTAGCAACACAAGGGCATTTCTCATACAGTCTTGGGTGCAACGATTAGGAGGATATCTACTTTGATATCTCTGTTCTTTACGCCAATTGCTAGGACCGGAGGTTGATTTCTAAATCTATAATCTTATTCTTGTTTTCGTTTATGACTAGTATAATCAAGTTATTACCTTTTCGTTATAATCCTATAATAATTGTATTGTGGTAATACCGATTTCCCACAAGTGGTATCAGAGCATAGGCCACGAAATTATTTTAATTTGATTTCATAAACCGAAACTGTTTATGCCGCTGTGTGTTTGACTCGATCGAGGACTTTAGTGTCTCAATCGAGCAGTTTTTGTTAGTTTTTTGGTCGATCGAGTACTTGTTTTCACTCGATCGAGCAGTTTTCTCAATTGTTTGGTCGATCGAGTACTTGTGTTCGCTCGATCGAGCGGTTTTCTCAAAATTTTTGGTCGATCGAGTGATGTTATACTTGATCGAGGTCCCTGTTTGTCGACTAGGAAGAATTAGTCGATCGAGAGACTTTATTATTTAATTTCTTCTCGATCGAGTACTTTACAGAATCGTATTTCCTTTCGTATTCGTTTTCATTTAAATTTATTTTGTTATTTTAATCTGTTAAAATAACATACAAAAGATTTGTAGATGTTTTAAATTAATAAAGATTAGATTAAAATGAAAATGGAAATGAAGTTGAATGAGTTTATCATTAGAAAGGATATTATTTTTCCCTATTTTGTCGATAAGGACCGTTATGCTGAAGAAAAATTTTTGCCGAAAAATTTTTGCTGAAAAAAAAAAATTCTGTTTTTCGTGTTCCAGTTTTTGGCCTTTAATTGTACATTATTCGGATTGTGTATAATTAATGTGAATCGGTTCACATATGCTTAATATCTTACATTTTAAAGCAGTTTGAAATGTTTAGGATAGTTCATTTTATCAGTAAAATGAATCGAGATTGTAATTGATGTGGGTAATTACAGAATCACCACATAATTATAATCGATGTTAAAGGGTGGTTTGGATAATAAAACATCGTAATAACTGTATTATGTCTTGCATGTTTTATTTTAGTTGGTGCTTTTATAATGTCTTTTGGAATGTTTGAATGAATTTTTTAACGTATTTTTACAATCAGTTGTAACTTAGTGTGACCTTAGTAGATTGTGTTACCGTAATGATGGTAACATAGTCTTGGATGTAATTTGAGATCTTGAATCTCCATTTTTTTTAGTTTTGGGTTTTGAAATTAGAATGTAATAAATAGGATCAATGTAATTTTATTTATTGTAATTTCAAAGAAGACTAAAGATGGACATTGGAGCTCACTCCCGCTACATGGACCAAGAAGGGTGATCAAGTCAAGCTTCGAGGGTCCAAGCAGTTGGATTCCAAGTTGTATTTCATTCTTTTTGGTAGGATAGGCCACACTAGGACATGTTTTTCCTTTACGTTTTTCATTCTCGTTTACTTTCCATCACATGATAGATATAATTGCATCATATTCCGCCTAAACCAAACCACCTAAACCTAAAATGCATGAAAATGATTCATATAGTTTGAATATTTTTATCATGGACATACAGATGTCACTCGCTTTTAGGGCCATCACCTTAGTTAAATCATTCTCGTCATTCTCGAGTTACTAGACATTCGTTCACTTAAAATGAATTTAAGTTAAGATGATGGGACCTTCCCCTATAAATAAAATTGAGACTAGTCTTTATAGGGAAAACTACTATGAACCCCTTCTTCGTCGGAAGTCATAATATGAACCCTTCTACGTTGGGTAAGTAGTGAGTGTTGACCTATTTTTATCTCAACATTATAGTACGAGTAATATCTCGTGATTATGATGGACTAAAGATAGAATTTACAGAAATTTATCGACCAGGAATTCTAAAAGTAGAATTAGCCAAGAGGTTGGCTTATCAATTTACAAAAATTGAGTCTTGGGATCATTTATATAATTCTTGAGGGAGGTCAATTGTATAAATGCACGAGTCATCGCATTAAACAGTTTTTCATTAGACTCAAAATTAAAACGATGAAACTTA